>JAQZBX010024968.1:0-29817 GCA_029593785.1 Cabassous unicinctus | reverse complement strand
TCCTGGGGAGCTCCACCACATTCTCTAATGGAACAGCAACAATCCCCCAAGTACAGGGCCAATGACTAGTGAAGAAGGATGGTCTCCATTGATGGTTTCTTGATATTGATGACTATGCTTATGAACCTTTGCTCTTGAAATTGCAACTTATCCTAGTGTTGTAGGGTACCCAAGAGTTACCTACTGACAGCCTCCTTGTTGCTCAAATGTGGTCACTGTCTAAGCCAAGCTCAGCATATAAATGCATTACCAATCCCCCAGCATGGGACATAACTCCCAGGGATGAGCCTCCCTGGCACTGAGGGTTTCCTACCAAACACTGGCTGGTGACACAACTGGAAAAACCCTTGAATAAAAGAGGGAAAAGATAAATACAAATGACTTTATATGGCTAAGAGACTTCAAAGTGAGTCAGGAGGTCATTAGAGATGTAACACTTATGTATGTCTCAGCAGGATCTCATTGACTGCCAAAGTAGATACTACCCCAAGTAATAGGGCTCCTGAGGGCTCTGGAGACACCCAGGTCCTATGGTCATGGCAGATAGATACACAGTTTGGTGCCTTGCCAGTGGGCCCTACTTTGGAGTTTTTGCTCCCAAGTGTGACAGACTTGGACTCAAATGTGACTTCTCAAATATGCCTCTTCTATCTCTTTTATTTGAACCTAAGGTTGGTGCTGGAGTTGGTAGGTGCACATCCAAGAGACCTTAATCTCCAGGCTGTCCATATGCCAGTCAGGCCCTGAGCCACAGCAGAGTTGCAAAACCTACTCTCCAGTTCATTGGATTCACCCAGAACCACTAACAAGTAGGTGAGGATGGACAACCACCACACCAAGGAACTGAGAGGGTCTACAACTGCAAGCAAGTCCCATCCATCAGCCATATGGTATTGAATGCCCTTCTCAATTAGAGATGGAGTGGGCATCACCATCCCTGAATCCTCAGAATTGGGGAATAAAATATTCACTAGAGTGGACTTACTGGTTATAGACAGTATGATCCAGCAATGGAAGAAATTATATCATACATGTGGAAACAGTGGCCACTGGAGGTGCAGAAGTCAGGGAGAGGAAAAAGAAGTATAATATGGGGGCATTTTCAGGACTTAGAATTGTCCCAAATGACATTGGAATGGCAGATACAGGCCACTATATATCCTGCTATAACCTACAGAATTGAGTGGGAAAAAATGTAAACTACAATATAAATTATAATCCATGCTCAGTTGCAGTGCTCCAGAATGTGTTCATCAATTACAATGAATGTACCACACTAATGACAAAAGCTGTTAATGTGGGGAAAAGTGGGAGGTGTGGAGAATGGGGCATATGGGATTCCCTTGTATTTTTAAATTTAGCATTTTATGTAATATAAGTATCTTTTAAAAATAAATAAATAATACATTTAAAAAAAAACAAATAAAAAAAAAACAAGTCCCTACATTGAAAAGCCTCTGTATATATATTTTAACTCATTCATGAACAAAATAAGGCATACCTTGTGTGCTAGTTAACATCTGTTTTTAGTTATGTTCCCTATATAATTGTCTAAAAAGAATGCCAATTGTTTGCCCATTTTGTGAAAATAACACATAGAATCTTCCTAATAAATTGAGCTTGATGGGTAAGGGGTCATGCACAAACACTAGTTATGTTGCTTGGTTGTACTTATTGCTGTTGTCAGATTTATTGCTCATAGAGCCTTGAAAGCTTCTGCACAACCACTAGCATGGCAGTTCATGTATCAGAAAGAGACTGAAAGTCTTGAAAAAAGTATGATGGAATCCCATGAAAATGCTACTTGAAACTAAGATGCTGGTATAGACCTGAATATATAATAATTTACCTGTCCTCTGTAAGGTCATCCTGTCAACTCCTGAAAAAGGAAAATCAAGAGAATGTTTATGAAGAAAGGAAATCCATACATTTAAGCACTTTCCTAAAAGATGTAAAATCTGGCCATTCTTTCATTAGATGTTCTAACCAACAGAAGCAACTAGAATTATACAATTTGTGTGATTCCAGTATTCAAAACTATTAGAAGACCTAACTGAAGGCTCCTTTGTAGAACGAAACCAATAGCACTTGTTTTAAACCCACTGTGAATGAACCTCTGGAATCAATCCATTTTATCAAGGAAAGTAGTTAATTAGCATGATCACCATGTGTAACTCAGTTTGTTCACTCAAATATCTCAGAAATTTTTCTTCCATTAGCCAACACACAGTAAATTTTTCTGCTGGCAAGTGTTTTCTTGCCTAAATCTCAAAATATATTTATTTATTTTCCATTTATTTAGGCTATCTTTTTATTTTTCTTATTCTTAAGTAAATTTGTTGGTTTTTCCTCATTTTAAAGATATTTATCACATTGAGTGAAAAAATTTGTTTCTTTAAACTAGCATTTCTTATGTTCTTATTACTTTATGTAAGCTGATTTCTTTCTCATTTTCTTACATGAAAATTTCATAGATAACTGGATCTTGAGTATATGCTTATCGAAGTTATTATGAATTAATTAAGTAAAAAATGTATTCAAGTTAAAAAACAAAAAAGTTTATGGACTACTACCTTTTCAATCCAATGCAAGGAAATATTTACACAAGTCTTTAGGTCACACATATAGATGTAACATATTAAATTAAATTAAAATAAAACTAATTACTGACATAGACTGATATATAGGTCAGTAATTGAGGAACCAGAACTTCATATTGTCATCCATTTTTATTCTTAAAAATTTGTGAGAAATAATGAAAAAATTTAGCTGTACCCTGCAGCAAGGTTTTAATTTCTGAAAATGGATCATTTTTAAAATAATGACAAACTCAGTCAATGGAGGTACAAGATGCTTCCTCTCAACAAATAGAAAAATTCCTTCATCACGCAAATAAGTAAGCTTACACTATTATTTCCTTATTTCTCATTTTTTTGTGGACATATTTATCTTTTCTTTCTCATTTTCCATGAATTACAATATTAGTTTTGTTCCATCAATGGCTTAGATTACCATTCCTTTAGATTTCATTTTTAACTTTTAAGTACTCAAATAGCTTTAATTGATAATGTCCACATTTTCCAGGGCTGCTAGGACAAACTCCACACACTGGTCATCTTAAAACCAGAATTTATCACCTCAAGTTTTGGAAGCTAGAAGACCAAAATCAAGGTCTTGACTGGCCACGTTTTCTCTCTGACATCTATAGAGTTCAAGTTTTGACTTGCTACAAACCTTGGGGATCCTCAGCTTGTATCTCTGCTTCTATCACATGGTGATGTCTCTTTCTTTGTGTATGTTTTTTGACTTTCCACTGAATTATGCCTTCTATTGATGTACTTTGAATTTTTTCTTCTTATAAGGACTCCAGTGATATGGATTAAGTCTCACCATGACTAATTTGCCTATTGTAAATATGATCTACAAAGATTCCATTGATAAATGAGTTCACATCTTAACCAATAACATCTTCAAAAGCCCTATTTACAAATGGGTTACTACTCTAGGAAAACAGATGAAGACTTGAATGTGTCTTCATGTGAGACATGATTCAATCCCAACAATCTGCCTCTGGTTTCCAAAATGGCATGTCTCCAAAGGCAAAGTATATTCACCTTGCCCCAAGAGAAAAGAAAAATAGAGAAAGCTAAGCAGGATGCTGTGAGGAGGGCTATGAGACAACTATTTGGGAAGGCCTGGAAGGACACATTGAGGTGACACTTACACTGTGACCAGATGACAAGAGGTAGCCAGCCCTTCATGTGTTGGAAAGGGTGCCTGGGAGATGGCACAGTAAGGAGAGCTAGAGGCAGAAAGAGTTTGGCCAGAGAGGAGATTAGGAAGGCAGCTGCTGTGGGTAGAGCCTCAACTGAGTCTCAGCTAGGGGAGAAGCTGCTTCCCAACTCTGTTATGTTGATCTGCAGGATTCATATTGGAATGGGAGATAGACCAAGAGAGGGAGAGTTCACTCACAAGAGAGAGTGGAGAAGACAGAAAAGCATTTAGTGTTAGTCTTAGGAGGGGCATCCTGACATTTACTTTGTTTAACAGTGAGTCATCAGGCCAGGACTCACTCCAAGGGAGACAAATGAATCTGCTTGTACCTGAAAGCAGAGATAGCAGGGACCAGGGCACAGGTAGCCCACCACATATGTTTTGTGGCACAGTAACAATGACTCATTTCAACCTCATCATGGTTCAGACTGAGAAAGCCATCCAGGAGTGAAAGCGAGTTTCCTAAGATTACACAGCCCTACCCAGCCCTGTTTTTAGTTGTGTTCAATGTTATATCCATTCCCTTCCTGTTTAGTCCATGTCTATATCTGTGTATTAGCCACATGGGAAACAAGACTATGGAGTTTGCAGTGTTCTCCCCACATAGACTCAATGATGTCCCCAGGAAACAGATTCTAGAATGATTTCCACTGTGACAATGAGGATACTGGGGAGGCCTCAATGACTAGTTTTGGGCCATGAAACTGAAAAAAGGAGTACCGAGGTCTGAACCCAGCTGGGCCTCCTCATAGATGGGGTCTGAGTTGCACACAGGCCTTCCCAGGTAGCTGTGGGGTGGGACATGTTGGCAGAACTGTGTCCAGTTAACAAGATGATCCAGGTGAGGATGACACAGACAGAAGTACAGAGGGACTTTTGTGGAGTTATTATTGAGAGGCCAGGGTAATGGGACCTAAGGAGGTGATCTCACTTCCTTTGTGAGAGACTTAAACAGAACTTGGAACTCTGGTAACCAGGCACCCAGATTCCAAAGGCAACCCCCTTCCCAGCTCACTTGGCAGGAGACACCCGACAGGGAATCATGTTCTCCTGCTGTGTTCCTAGATCCTGAGGCACCAGCCTCAACCAAACTAGGGAGGAGTCCCCTTTAAATCGTTTTCAACCTTGGCTCAGGCCTCAACCACGAAGTCCCTAGCCATCAGCCAGGAGGAACTCAAAGGTAACACAGGGTGGCCCAGGGTCAGCCGATTCAGCACATGCCACTACTGTGCTCCTGCCTGGGCAGCCACATGTCCCATTCACCTCCCAGTGTGTGTGAGGCATGAGTAGGGGGACCACCTTGGGAAGGAGCAGGCCATCAGGGATGGGAACCCAGTAGGTCCTTCTGTGTCACCTGCCCAGTCATGGCAAAAAGGGTGGGGAGGCACATCTTGGGGTGGAACCCATGTGTACAAGTGTTAATCCTAAGCCCACAAGCTGTCATATCCTCTCCAATAGGGCTTGAGGGGCAAGGCAGACACCCATCTGGACTTGATATGGGTCCCAGACCAAATGAAGTGCAGCTTCCCCTGCAGAGTAGGGCAGGCCACTACCCTGACAACTTTTGGTCTGACTGCTGGGCACTGTTTGAAGAGCCCTATGGAGGTGGTGCATGAGGATCTGGAGGAGGGCCTCATCTACACCATGTCTCTGAAGAAGGTGCAGGTCTATCGTGGTCCCAGCCAGGGCGAGTGCTGGTTCCAGGTGGGAGTATGTGCTGATTGGGTTCCCAAAACAGTGGGGGAGCACCCCAGGGCCTGTATCCCACACTGGCTACATCCCTGCTCCCTCTCCCAGGCCTTTCACCCCTGAGTGGCTCAATAACCCACTTCGTGAGGAACATGGATCTCTAACAATCACCCGCCACACTTCCATTCCATAGATCAGGGTACAGGTCACTTTAAATGGTTAAAGGAATATCAGAGAGGAGTCTTTTGCATGGGTTGCCCTTCAGAGTAAGCTGAAGGGTGGGCTCACTTCAGATACATGTGCACTTTGCTGCTGTATTCCTGTTTCCACTCCCCAGTCCCATGTCCATGGGCAGCAGTCTTCGTGACTATACTTCCAAACCTGTTCCATGCCACACAGCTCCTCTTGCTTAGGAGGGTTCTTGCCATCTCCCATAAACATCCCCTTGACCATCCCAGGTCAGGATCTGTACCTGATTCGGCTGCCCAATATTCCAGAAGGGAGGTGGCTTTGAACAGTGATTTGGCCTTCAGGGCTGCTGGAACTTTAATGGTCCATTCATGTGGTCCTGTCAGCACTGTTGCCCTGAACACCTCCCAAGTGCCTCAAGGCACTAATCCTCCCACCCCCAGCAGGGGATCCCCAGAAAGGGGTGGCTGGGCAGAAGACAAACAGACCTCACTTTCAACAGTGAGGGCCAGATAACTTCCCTAAGGCTGGAGCAGTTTAGTTACCACTGGCTCTCTGTGTGGGCAGGAGTGGCCCTGCACTCTGCCTGGACCTGGCTTTTTTCATTTTCCTTCATTTACCTGATCTGGGGTCAGTGTGGCAAATGGCATAGCCTTGTGGCTTATGCCCCATGAACAGTGAAGTCCTGAAAGTCATTTACTGACCGGGTGGGTCTGCTGTTCCCTGAGGCATCTGTTCAGATCCTCAGGCCTGCAGGGGTTTTTATCCCACCAGGGACACTCCAGGCATCTGCCCTTTACTGCATCTGGGGCTGCATCTTTCAATTATTTTCTCACCTCAGATTCAATTTTAAGGCTGAGGACCTTTCTCTGCTGGAGACACACACGTACCACTTGGCCTCAAGTCACTGAGGGATAAGGTGCAGCAGGTGTACCCACAGCCCCAGCCCCAACTGGGGGTCCACAGTTCTGCCTCTGACCAGATGTACCTCCTCTGTCCCACCCTAGAGGAAGAACAACTCAGCACTTATGAGGGAGGAGACCCACAAGGTGCAGACAGTCAAGGCAGGCCCTTGGGAGAAGCTGGTGGAGCACCTGGTGCCTGCCTTACAGGAGGGTGACCTCGTGTATGTCAATATCTTCCTTGGGACATACTGGGTCTTCACCACCACCAAGCAGGTCCTGGACCAGCTGTTCCAAAGGTAAGTCCCACCGCATCCCTGGTCACTTGACTGGTCTGCCCCCAACTTTGTTTCAGAAATGTCATTTCACCAACTGGCCTCAGTTTCCTCTTTGTGAAGGAGAGTGTTAAGAGGGCCAACCTCAAAGGTTGGTTGTAAGGACTAACTGGGAGAATCCTAGGCAGGACTTTCCTCTTCCCAGTTAAGAAGCTCTCAGCCTCACTCTTTTACTGATGCCAGTTTTCTCATTTCTAAAAGATATTTGAGATCCCTTTTGGGGCCTCCAACCTTGGTGTGATCAGAGCAGGGATCACTATAGTCCACTAGAGGGGCCCACACCCACCCTAGGTCTGAGAAGTTGCCACTTAGGGCTCATTCCTTCATCAAATATACTTCAAGTGTTGACTAGGTGCAGGCAATTTCTTAGGCACATAGCTTCATGCAGTGAACAAAGCAGACAAAAGCCCCTGCTTTCCTGGGTTCCATTTGAGTTGGGGCCACAGGCAATAACAAGAGTCATCTTAAGTAGGGAGTACATTAAGTAAGTTAGCTGTGACATGTTCACCCTCTCCCCTAGATATGGACATGACCTCTGTGGCAGTGATGGAAATAGCAGATGCCTTGAAATGAAAAAGTGGGTGCACATTGGGTGACGGTGAGGGATTCTTCTCAACAGAGACCAGTGTGGGGAATTGGGTAGTAGATTGCAGGGAAGGGTTGGGAAGAACACTGGGCCCCACACATCCTATAACCCCCTGGATGGCTGAGTCCAGAGGGCTTCCTTCTCCAGTTGAAAAGGAGTCAAAGGAAGCTGTGGGTGAGGTCCTGGGACACTGGCTTCAGAGGACCCTGGGGTCTTATTGTAGGTCCCTGAGAGAACTCTTCCTTACCACAGCCCCATCACAGACTCAAGGCCGCCAAACACCACCTCACACAGACCCATGACAGGAGATGATGAGCAGCCTGCTCCAAATCTCCCATGGACCTCAGTCTTTTCTGCCTCCTACAGGATGGCAGGGCTGGCTGCTCCCATATCTTTTGGTAGGGCAGTGTCAGTGGGAAGAGAGACACACACATGACACATGGCAGAAGATGAGGCAGTTCCTTGGAACAGAATTTACTGGGTGAGGGCCATGAGGACCATGAGGCAGGACAAACTCTATCCCCTTATCACTTACATATTGATGAAGCTCCTATTGTGTGTCAGTGCTGGACTATGGAAAGACCAGTCAAAACCCTCTGTGTCGTTATGGACTTTATGTTCTATTAGGAGGGTCCCTGGGGTGCAGCAAGGAAGAAAGGCCACTTTCTGACTCTGCTGCCCATCCACCTTCCCTCAGCACCTTCTCCTCCCTACTGGGCACCTGGATGGACCAGTACCCTGAAGATTTCCTGCAACCTCCAGACTTCCCTGTCTCAAGTGGCTGGTGGCCTATGCCCTAGTACACCTACCTGGTTCTGCCCTGGAGCACTGTGCCATAGTTCTGCTTCTACAGAAGAGCCACCCAGAGCCCATTGGGGAAGACCCAAAGGGTGAGGAGGACTTGGCATGGAAGCAAAGGAGCTTGTGGGGTGGGGGCCAGACTGTACCTCATAGACAAGATCTATCAGAGGTTTCCCTTGGTCCAGAAGCAAGGAGGAACCTGAGAAGTCACCTGGGAGACAGCAACCTGGGAACATGTTTTTGGGGTGAATCATCCCTGAAAAGTAGTTTGATCTTCTCTGTATTAGAAAGACATTTGGAGCCATTCATGGTGTGGTACCTACCTCTTCTCTAGGTCCTTTGTCACCTCCAGAGCTGTAAATGACTTCAGTAAAACCTGAAGCACTACTTCAATCACCTGCAGCAGACACAGGGGCAGTTCCAGAGGCTGAATCTGCTCCATTGCTACTTCTACTGCCAGCTACCGAGTTTGCACCAGAGCTTGCTCTGGAAATAGAGCCTGGTGCATTAGATGTAATAGCACCAGCTCCTGAGTGGAAGGCGACTCTAGCACCACCACAACAGCCACCCAAAGTTAGGGCCCATGCTTGTCCTGGACCTAGACAATCCTAATTCATCAGCTGGAGCACCTGTTCAGGAGCTGGAGGCAACTACATTACAATCAGTAGCACAAGTTCCAGAGGTGGAGGCACCCATATCACCATCTGATGCACCAGTTCCAGAACCAGAGGCAAGTCCAGCTCCACCTACCTTGCCACCTATACATGGATCAGCACTGTCCATTCTGGAGGTAAAGCCTGCTCCTTCACCATCAGAAACACCAGCTTTAGTTTTTGAAGAAGCTTCGATGCCACCTTCACCATCACCTGTAGAGGTAGCACCAATGACCACTCTTCAGGTAAAGGAGACTCCATCCCCAGATGTAGCACCTGCTTCCAGGCTGGAGGAAGTAACATCACCATCTCTATCACCAGTTCCTGAGCTGCAGGCAGTCCCAACACTACCTCCATTCCCACCTCCACAGTCTGTAACAGGGCCCATTCTGGAGCTACATCCTCTTAACTCACCTTCAGCAGCAATGGCTCTCAAGAGGGAGGCAAGTATGGCAACACCTCCAGAGCCACAGCCAGAGTTTAAATCAGCAGAAGGGCAGTCTGCATCATCAGAGCCTTCTTGCCCAGGACTTGAGACCTCAGAGAATGTGCTGAGCGAGAAGGCTAACCTCCTGTCTTTACCTCCTGAGCTGGTGGCAGAGCAGTTGACACGGATGGATGCAGTGAGCAGCTGGGCTGGGCTGGCTGGAGCTGGGGAAATCATTCTCCCAGGATCTGCCACTTCAGCCTTAGGATCCACTGACCGAGAATCTTATGATCTGGGTCCTAAGTCTGGCTCCACTCACAGCACTGTAACCCGGGCAAGCTTATTAATCCCCAAGCCCATACTTCCCCCTTCTGGAGAGTAGATATAGGACTCTAACTGTACCTGCCTCATGCATTGACTGTGGAGATTACATGACAGCAAAGAAATAGAAAGCCTGATGGGGTTTGGCCCTTGGGGGGTTGATGAGAGCTCACTGAGGTTAACTGGCTCAATGAGTGGCCTACCCTGTGCTTGGGGTCTCCACAGCATTGAAACTAATAAGAACCTGATGTGCACTAGACCCTTTTGCAGGCACCCAAAGCCTCTGGTCACCACCAGGACCATGCACCTGACCACTACCAGGCCCAGAAGGGGTTATCAAGAGGGTCAATAGTACTGCCTGGGCCTGTAGAAGCATGAGGCACCTCTGGAGTCTGTGAGATAGACTTGAAAATGCAGTTCTCTCTTCCCCCTTAGCCTTGGACCCTGGTCACTTGAGTGCTAGGTCACCTCAGGAGACAGAGAACACACGCTGTTCTGAACCTGCTGAGCTCCAGCTGAGACCACTGGACCCTGGCCTATGTCCTTAGGGCCTGCAGGACCTGAGCTGGGCAGGTGTGGGGCCAGCTGACTCTCCTTCTCCCCAGGAGCTGTTCAAGAAGGTGGTGCCCTATCATTGTATGGGCTCCTTCTGGTCCCAGAGCAACAAAAAAGGCAAGGAGCATGTGGGGCCCACTGTCCACACCATCAACATCCAGTCAGACATGTTACCAACTGTATCATCACAACTTGCCTCAGGGACCAGAGCATGAAGTCTCCAGACAGAGCCAGGGTGGTCGAGCACTGGACCAAGGTGGCCACAGTATGCTAAGGGGGGTCCTCTCAGAAGTCCTGGAACTCCTCTTTTTTCTTATTGGCTCTTGAGACTACAGGCCTTCCCTGGCCTGTAGCACAGCCCTACACTATACTCACTTCCCACCCAGATTACTACCTCAGTAGTACTCAGTAGACTCAGGTTGAGTGTGGGTGTCACTCTCTCTGTCTGTGGTGTGCCCTCGGGGTCTCCCTGGGTGTCTGTCTCATCTAAAAGGGTAAATGACAACTGATGGGGCTAAAGCTAGAGCAGGGGGGCACTCAGACCACACCTCACAGCTCATTCATTCTCCCTCTCCAGGAGTGCAGAATCCTCAGTAACTCTTCTTCATTCTATGCCATCCTCTCTGTTCTTGAAAGCCACTCAATTCACCATCTTAAGAAGACATGGGAGGATGTTTCCAGGTAGGCAAGTCTCTCTCCAGGGACACCAGGTTGAACCAGGGACCTTGTGGGGGCTGGGTATTGCCCTTCAGGGAGCCCAGGAGGCAGTGACCTCTGGGCAAGTGCCAGACAGGGTGGGGCTCTAGGTCTCCACAATACCTGAGGTCAATTATTCTGCCTCAGCACTTGTTCCCTCTGTCAGTTATAGTTGAGCCAAAAGGGAGCATGTTAAATGTTTGCTACTCAGCAACACACTCTGTCCCAATTGAAATCTGCACATGTCAGAACCAGCTGCTCATAAAATGGGAATGGGGGTTCCCACATTGTCCACCTCAGAGCTCAACTCCCAAGTCCTATGATTTACTATATCACTCAGAGCTACCCAATTTCAGCACAACCCACCCGGGCAGTCTGAGTCCCAGGAGGCTAAAATAAAGTGGATTAGTCCTTACACCATCTCACCCACTCCCACGTCTCTCCTTCCTTCTTGCTTTCCCCAAGGGACAGCTTCCACCTCTTTCAGACCCTGTTTGAGATTTTCTCAAATGAAAACAACTACTCACAGGGCAGTGAGATGATCATCATGGTAAAGAGGAGGCAGTAGGGTTGGGATTCTGGGCTCAGGAGGTGGGGATGTTCATTTTTCACTGAAAGTTTCTTTGAAAACATCCAGTCTGGCCTATTCTGGTTGAAGATATAGAGGATATGTTTGGTTCATTGGCAGGTGGGTGTGCAGTTGTAAGGCAGTAGGCTGTGGTTTTCAAATGTAGTGGAGGTGGCTGGGATGTTCCAGAAGATGAACTGGCAGGATGAGAAGTCTCATCTACACAAGAAGGTCTCATAATTGTGCCTCATTATTAATGATATATGTGCCAGAGAGCTATGAGAAATATTTGGGAGACAGGAAACCATGGCAGTCATTCCTGACCATAACTGCAAGCTTCCACATAAAAGAGGAAGCAAAACTTCAATACCCAGTGTCCACCCTACCTGGACAATCATACCTGGTACCATGGCGACCTGTTCCTGAGTGGCTGCTGGGACTTATCTTCAGGCAGAATATCCTGAGTAGACCCCTAGGGAGGGGACACCTTTGGTATGGCTTTGGGCAGACTTTGGGGTCTCCACTCCTGTTGGCTAGGGAAGGCAGGATCTGCTCAGCTAAGGAAGGCAAGATCTGCTCAGCGAGGCCTCCAGAGACACCCCGTCCTTAAGATCCCTGGCTGGGATGACATGAGGTTCCCTCCATGCTCAGAGGCAGGAAGAACCAGACACCAGTTAGTGGTGGTGGGGGGTGGAGTGACACCAGCTCAGACAAGGCCTCCAACTGGGAGGGAGCAACCTGTCCTCTAACACCCTGAGTGAATCAGTCCAAGTCAAAACCCTCTTGGGCCTCTGTGTCCTCATGTGGAATGGAAGCATGACCATCCAGTGGTTCTGCTTTCATGGTGAGGTGGTGAGGTTCAGGGGAGAAAAGGAATGTGGCTGAGCATTCTTGTGACTCCAAGGGTGAGAGTACAATGGCCAGAACATCTTCACTTCTAGTGTGCAACACTGAGGCCTCTGGACTCCTGAAGAGGGGGTTCAGGTTTTTGTCCTCACATCAGAGATCAATAAACAGGCTCAAGGATGCCAGTCCACCTGCACAAGGTCAGGCAGTGGACATTAGGCATGTGATGGCAGCAGATTTCCACCTACCCACTTGGTATAGGTGTCCAAGAACCCAGGGACAATAGGTGAGGGGTGGAGGGATTCACTGACCTTGTCCTCAACCATGGCAGGAAGAGATCTCCAAGTTTGCCACCCTGGAGATGAAGCCAGAAAGAGACCAAAAGAAGGAGCAGCAGCAGGAAAGGGTGAGTGTGCCTGAGGCTAGGAGGTTCGGGATGCGGTGGCCTCAAATTCAGCATGGGAAGCCCTCCTCAAGCCCATCCCTCTGGACCACTAAGAATGTAAAGTCTCCCTTCAGTGTCTCCTCTTCTGGAACCTTTAAGGCCCAGAGCTGTGAGAATCCTGGGGGACTTGTTGCTGCTTGTCAGAGCAAGAGTCTAGAAGAGCTGACTTAGGGTGGATTGTGTGGGGAAAGGGGGTAAATCTGGTGACTTTAGAAAAGCCAGGGCTAGGAAGTTACTGCAAGGGAGTGTGTGGTCCTTGGAGTCTGGAAGGTGAACTTAAGGGTGACAGCTAAGTGTCCAAGACTGTCCCGGGGGAAAGCTGTGTGGTCCTAGGTGTCTTAGACTGAGGAGTATTCAGGGAGGGGTCTTGTGGGCACTGAGAACCTGTGCCCATCTCCACCCCACCCAATGCCACAAGATGTCATCCAAGGCATTGTCCCATACCTGGGGACATTTCTCACTCAATTTTTGATGGTGGACAATACCATGAAGGGGTATCTGGAAGTAAGTGAACCTGGTGTGGGTCAGGGGCAGGATGGGAAAGGGAACCTGAGGCTTGGAAGGGGAAGCCACTTCCTGAGCCCTGAGTTCTCACCAGTGGGCACACCACATCTCCTGAGAGCCTCACAACCTCCCTGAGAGCTGGGGTGCCATGGCCTTCTTAAAGACAACTAAAAGGAGGCTGGTCCAAGGGGCCATCTCTCCACTGTCATCAGAGGCTGGGACTGAATATTCTCTCTGCCTTCACTGCCAGTCCCCAAACCTGGTGCCCAGAGTCTGCCTGGTTCCATCCCTGGTCTGGACTGCCCTGTTCATGTTGAATCCCACAGTAATGCATTGTGGCATGGGCTCAAGTGGGATAGGCATGGAAATGGATTGGGGCCCCTTTATGATGGATGTGAATTCTGTCTTCCAGGGGACGATGGTCAATTTTGACTAAAGGAGGAAGGTGAGCAGCTGTGGCCATCACTGTGAAGGTGGGGCTAGGTGAGTTATGGGATGTAAGACCGATCCTCCTGGGCAGGGCACCCCCAGGCTGCATGCAGATTCCTCTTAGATTGACAGGGAGAGTTTGAGGAGAAAAGACAGGGCTGAAGCCTCCCTCTGGAGACTGGGGCTTACAATTGTGGTGAAGGACAACTTCATGGAGGATCAGCTGTGTGAATTCAGCAATGAGGGCAGGTAGAGAACCTGGAAGAGACTGGAGGAGTGGGGAGACCCACAGGAGCAAAACCAACCACTGGCACCTGTCCCAACCAGCAAGACCACCCAGGCCTCAACAAAGCCTCTTCCTTCCCTCTGGTCCCAGGAATACCAGATGGCTGCTGAGTTCCAGCAGCTCCAGGCAGGTTGCTGCTATGACTCCCTTGTGCCCAGTGAGCAATTTCGGGCCTGGTTTGGGGCCATGGAGGAGCTCAGAGAGAATGACAGGTGACTTCAGAACTGGATCTGGCCACGGTAGTTTGTGGGATTGCCCTTGAGGATCTTGGGTCAGCATAGGGCCTGTTGCCTGAAGAGAGTTGGGACACCCAAATGCCAGCTGCTGTTCAGACATGAGGTGTGACTCCTGAGACCCTACAGCCACCACTCTGTCCTTTAGCTACCACCTGTCTTGTGAGGTGGAGCCCCCATCCCAGTTGGCCAGTAAAAATTTCAAGGACAAACATCACCTGGAAGGCATCAAGCCTTGGAGGGAAGAGTGAGATCCCCATCCAGGGTGGGGAAATGTGGACTGGCTTGGTGCTCAGGGAACCTTTAGGGTAAGCATGGGCTTAGGGATGCTTACAGTTTGGCCCTAGGATCCCATCTCCACTCTCAACCAAGCCTGTGACTGGGGTGAGTCACCCCATCTCTGGGTCTGTTTTGTCTTCTGTGAAAATGGGTGATGTTGCATTATCCCTATGGCAGTCAGAGCCCAATGGCTACTATTGATGTACTGAGCACTAAGCAGGTGCAGTGGTAGAAGGGAAGAACTTTGGTTGCAACCGGGGGGAAGCCCCCAAGGTAGGCTGACCCATCCATCCAGCTGCCAGGCCCCAGATGCTGAGTCCAGTGGTAGCAGTTCCCCACACTCCAGTGTGCAGCTCCAGTGTGGCTGACCTCAGCAGTGCAGATGCAGCAGACTCACCTCATACACACATGGCCAGCTCCTCAAGCTCTAAGGTGATAATCCACCTGGACCATGTCCCAGAGTCACAAGATGACCAGGGAATGAAGGTGACTGCCCACCTCTTCTCATGTGAGCCTTCACCCTCATCCTCCCCTCTCCTGTGCCTGCTTGTCCTTCTCTGGGTGCAAAAAGGGGTCAAGATTTATTGACTCCTACAGAACTTCTAGAGCCTCCTAGAGATTCTAGAGCAGCCCTGGGGTGCCCTGAGGCTCCAGGTCATCTACTGATCTTGCTGTCACCCACAGTTGGGGCAGTCAATCTCTGCATCATCACAGAACTCCTCTATTGTCACATCCACATCCAGAGGAAAGTCCTCTTCCTCCTCCTCCACCAAATCCAGGGCCAGCCAATCCAGCCACAAGCATGGCAACTCTCAGTCATGTTATAAATGGCATGTGGCTGACTACTGCATTGTTCATGTCAGCCTGGATGAGGACAATGACCCCCAGTATAAGAACATTATGGTGAGCAGAGCATGTGGCTGTATCCTAGTGCCCCTCACTGGTTTGGGCAGTAGACACATAAGGAATGACATGTTCCCTCCCTGCCATCCAGGAGCAGACTTCCTAGTGGGTGAGGAAGGGCAGACAGCTACCTCCAGAGGCAAGAAGAGTGTGAGTTCAATGGCAGTCAGGGCTCAGGATGGAGGACATAGGGATTGAAGCTGGCAAGCTGAATGAGGAAGGCTTGGGAAGGGCTCTTTGAGGCAGCCCCAGTAAGAGGAAGAGGACACAGCCTGCCAGGTGCAGGGGGACACGTGCTTGGCTGGCCAGAGGGACAGCCTGGAGGCCAGAGTGAAGGAGCAGGGGTCAAGCAGAATAGTTGAGGTCAGAGAGGTGTTGGGAGCTGGGTCACATCAGAACCTCTGAGCTGCTAAATGGAGCTTGACTTTCTCACAGGGGGAGATGGAAGCCACTGGAAGGTCAGAGAAGAACAGGGACAACAGGTGACTTTTGGCCCCAAAATGGAGGTTGCGCTGGTGCATGGAGACACCTGCCATTGAAAGGCTGATGCCACAACCCAGAAGTGAGGACAGTATCATGCCAGGATGATGGCCATGAAGGCATGAGCAGGAGCCAGATTCTGGATGGGATGTGCAAATGGAGCCACCCCAGTCCTCACTGCACAAAGGCTGGCTGAGCTGCCATGTTAAACACCCACCCAGGGCTGCACTTCTCTTGTGGCCAAGAGTGAGTGTGGTTTTACTAAGCTGTCACTTGTCTGACCCTTGACCTGAGTCCTACCTGTAGCTGGGCCCTCCTAGTCAAGGAAACTGCAGTCTGGACCTTGCTGACCACAGCTGCATCCTGGAGCCCAGGAGAGTTCTGGTGTGCCATAGGTTGTTGCCCAGCTCCTCCTGGGCTTTGACTAAATGTCATGTGCTCTGCCCTGGGGTTTCACTGGTACCTGGAGGTGTCCTGGAGGGGCAGGGCTGTGGCAGTGGTGCTCTCTGAGGACAAGCCATCTCCTGTGACTGAGAAGCAGGAGGTGACAGAGAAAGTCCCAGATTTCACTCCTTTCACTCCTCAGTTCTTCCCCTCTGCTGCATAGTCTCCCTTTATGCCCAGTGTCCTGGGATCCCATAGTAGTTTGGCAGGCTGAGGACCCAGAGGACAGTTTTCAGCCTACAGGGCAGGGGTTTGGACCCACACTGGGAAACAACCTCAAGACAGAGGTCGAGGTTCTTGCAGGAGATGGTGTAAAGAATGATTGGAAAGTCACCTTCATTCCATGGAGGTCTCCCTAGGGGAGCAAGGGAAGACAGTGAGGCCCATATAGACCCAGCCCTGACCAGAGGTGACATAGGGTCTCTGGCAGCTGCACTCTGGGGGAGCTGGCTCCAGGACCCATGCCCTGAGTCCTGTCCCTTGACCCACCACAGGTGACGAACCAAGAAAGGACTCCAGCCATGATCTGCAAGGCCATGAAAGAACACACCTTGGATGGTGACAAGCTAGAGGACTACAAGTTGGTAAAAATAATTTCAGAGGATTGAAGTAAGTTGGGGGTTGAGTTGGAGGGGGTGATTGTGGAGGGGTTAGGCATGATGACCATGTCCCCAGCCTGAAGGTCGAAGGCCCCCTGGCCTCAGTGTTCTTGAGAGCA
Organism: Cabassous unicinctus; assembly: GCA_029593785.1. NCBI lineage: Eukaryota > Metazoa > Chordata > Mammalia > Cingulata > Chlamyphoridae > Cabassous > Cabassous unicinctus. The sequence continues at coordinate 12,754 of JAQZBX010024968.1, read as the reverse complement.
AGGTGGGATGGCACCCTGTCCACAAACCATGCTCCCCAGGGCAGCCCTCAGTGCCCACAGCATCTTCTCCCAACCTGCTCCTTCTCCCTTGTGTACCATTCCCTGGATGTGACCCAGGCATTGGGAAACCAAGTTTAAAGCTAATAACTCTGAGGTACTCAGAGGAAAGGATTTTCACCTCAGTCTATGAGCAAGATGACTGATCAGAGGGCCTCAACTTGAAGGGTGTACTCTGGACAGGAGGGGTTGACTGCACCTCCAAAATCATCATGACTGCTAAGCACAAGCATCAAACATGTTACAGGCCATGATTTTATGATCATGAAAACTAGACAAGATCTCCTTGATCCACTTAGGAGTCTCTAGGGAGATGACTCAGTATTCTAGAAAGTGGGACTGGGAAAGAATCCAGAAGAATGGCAAAGACCTATAGCCAGGTATCCTGGGCTCTGAGACCTTAGATCAGTTTCTCAAGCACCTGGACCTTTTTCTCACTCCCTGAAGGGGTGAGAAAATTAACCAACATATTTGCACATGGTATGTATGTGCACAATAAAACTAACTGGATTCTTGTCAATGAGCTGATCCCCCTTTCCCAGCCATTACCCCAGGAAAATTAAAATGACTCCCACCATTCCTATAAGTTGGTTCTAAATCCTCTCTTGTCTTTTGAATGGGAAATGGGAGCTGTGAGGTGTGAAATAGGCAGAAGGACCTATCCTACAGAACAGGAGGACTGAGGACTGGAAAGGTTCAGAAAAGTGATGAGTAGCCACACCACTGAGGTCAGAGCAGGAATGCCTGTTCAGGGTTTCTTTCTGGCTGGATCTAGGTCAGGAAGACAGAAGAAAAATAGCATCAAGGTGTAAAAAATTGCTGGGTACCAGGTACTGCTTGGTCATGGAGGCCTTCAGGAACCCTGCTAGGGAGGCCTGGGCCAGGGCTGTCCTTCGCTGGACCCCATTAGACTTGCCATGGGTAGGGCTGGATTCAGGGGCCATTCACTGGATTCTAAAAACACAATTTCAGCTCTGAGATCCTGAGTAGTGAAGGGGGCAGGGGGTGGAGTGGGGGAATAGATGACCTCTTGGCAGCTCCATTCTGAGGTTGGCAGTTATGAGTCAGAGTCACTTTTAAAACAAGGGTTCTTCATTTTTGGTTGTGCCTCTGCAGACTCTTTCCTTCAGCTAGGCCTCATTCAGAGTGCCTTTTTGGTCCTGGAGTTGGATTGGGGGATTCAGGTCCCTGGATGAGGCCTTCTGTCATGGGGGCACAAAGGGTTGGAGTATCTTGTGGTCCCTCTGAGCACAGCTGACCACCCCTCTGTCCCACTCCCCAGTGCTACAGATCCTGGACAGCAGGTGAATGTATACTATGCTATGCATCCCTCACCTAAGTATCATTTAATTCCTGTGAAGCACAACACATCCATGGATGCCAAAGTCAAGAACAGATCTATCTCAGCCATTCTGTCAAAGAAGCTGAAGGGACCCAAATTATGAAAGGGGAAAGTCTAACTGGCCCCTCATGCCTACCAGCTTCAGTTCCCCCTTCCCAGGTCCACCAGGCCAAGTGGTTTTGCTGAACCCAACCACAGTGGGCCAGGCCTGGCAGGGACTTCACTCCCCACCAGCCAGTGTGGGCCACCCTCAGACTCCACTTAACCTCCTGAACCTCTCCTGTTGCCCTGCATGACTCTGCCCTTTGAAAGGCTGTCCTGGGCTCCTGTGACCAGTCTCTCACTTTGGGGTCCACTGAGGGTCTCACCTGGAGTCCTTGGATGACACCTGTGACATTCCAGTGTTCCCTGCACAGCCTCCACCCATACTAGCCATTTTCAGGAGTGAGGGTGTTTCTGTTCACTCCCACCCCTGTCCCCATATGCTTTGGAAGTGGATAGAGAGACCTTCTTCACTGAGCTCACTCTTCACTGGGTGAGTGAGGAGGGGCCCAGCTGGGTCCCAGTTTTCTCAAATCTCATGCCACTGCAAGGGCCACACCCTACTCTCTCCATGAATTTAAGAGACTATGCTAAAGATGATTAGTTGGAAGGAGGATTTGGGTGAGATTGGAAAACATTTGAATTTATAACTAAACAGCAAAAAAATAATATATATCTACATATTGTGGAGGGACAATATTTTTCTCTTGTAAATAGTACATGTTAGATGTGAATATTTTATTATTAAAGTCTTGTTTCAACTACAGCCTCAGAGTTGACGTTTGGTTCTTTCATTTACTGTGTTAATTGAAGTGAGTTGAAGCCTCTCACATTGCTTATTCAAATAGGAAATCTTGCAGAGTCATCAGTTTATTATAGAAGGGAGAAATGAAAAGAGGCAGCCACCCTTCCCTGGCTTACTGAAGCCAACACAGAAATCCCCTTTCACAGAGCAAATGTGCCTTTCAGTATCAATACCCCCAGAAGGAGCAGAGACCACCCATGGGGGCTAATGGGATTTAAATGTTGAAGTTACTTCCATTTGCAAAGACCATTTCCTGATCCCAGACAGGGCAGTGACTGCCATTCTATCACTTTGGAGGAAGGACATTTTCTGCTTCTTGGTTGAGGTTTTGTTTGAGCACAAAAAGGAACTTGTAGTTTTCAAGGGCAAACTCTAGATTTATATCAGCACTAGTCATAGATAAAATTACAACACAGCTCCAATGTGGAAAGGAAAAGGACAAGGAAGATTATTAGCTCATGATCCATGGGGAGAAGAACTTTGCATCCTCAGTCCCTCTCTAGACCCCATGGTCAAATCTTTACCTTAGATTTCATGATTTGGGATCCTTATCTCTGACACTGAATTCATTTTCCTTATGAAGGGACTTGAGGGATTGAGATACAGCTTTTCAGGCTCCAGTTGAGCCTGGTTTCAGAAACACTATGGCTCCCTATGAACTAGTGCTTTCCAATGCCCTGCCATTCCTTGTGCAATTTCTTAACATAGAAAATCCCTGACAGGCCCCGGCTTCTGTGTCGGGTACCTGGTGACCTCTCCACCCTGGCTGGGGCCTGAGGCATCATCTATGGGCTCTGAATGCCAAAAGAAGAACTTATTCCTTGTAAGCAAAGACCCCACCCAGGCTTTTCTGAGTGTCAAGGTGAAGTCTTGGGCGATGTGGTTTGAGATCCACCATCTCAGGAATCTCCAGTTTATACTCTCAGTAGTGTTGTTACTGATTGTCCTCAAAAGGAGTTTGGCTCTGAGCCCTTAGAGCTTGTAGCCCCTTGGGATGACTGCATCCATAGTCCAAAACTTGTGCTTTGTTTATGTCATTGGGGTGTTGGCAATTCCTGTAAGGAGGGGTTGAAAGATAGGACCTGATGGGGAAAGGGAATGCCAAAGGGACTGAGGACCACAGTTTTGCAGATGCAGTTCACCATAAATTAAATTACTGAATGGCTTCCTGTCTGGGTGGTGACAGGTTCTAACCTGAGCTAACACAGTGCCCTACCCTGGCCTCCCAATATTCAGGATCTAAAGGTGTAACACCTGGCACAACACAGAGTGCCAGGACCCTGCACAAGCCTCTCATCTGCCCCAGCTGTGGCTTATGGGGTCATTTCAGTCTGGTTTATCAGGGAAGTAAAACACTATATCTTACATATTAATTAAGAAATATGTCTGAACTAATCCATCTTCTCTGTAAATAACAGAGTTTCTAGCTCTCTTTATTGAACAGGCCTATAAGTAAGGAAAATCTGGTAACAACATCCACCACTGATGCCCAGATTGTGGCCTCTAAATACTATTTTCCATGAAAAAAAAAAAAAGAGGGTGCTTAGGAGGTATGTGTGAGTCCAGGTTTTGGCCAGGAAATATGTGAGAGGAAGCTAACAATCATGGTGTACTGGAGGGCATGAAAGGCACCAAAGCACTCAGGTGGAGTCAAACCATGACAGGAGCCAACTGGCAGGCCTCTGACCAAATCTGGGACAAGTTTGGAATCATAATAGCCAAAAAGTATAAGCAACTCAAATGCCCATCAAATGATGAAAGGGCAAAGAAAATATGGTCTATCCATACAATGGGGTATTATGAGCCATAAGATGTAATGAAGTACAGATATATGCTAGAAGGTGAGGGACATGAAGAGCATTATGCTAAGTGAAAGAAGCCGGACACTAGAGGCCACTTATAGGATTCCATTTATATGAAGGATCCACACTAGAGAAATCCAGAAACACAGAAGGTAGATTAGTGCTTGCTGGGGGCTGGGGTGAAGGTGGTTGGGGGGATGTGACTGCTATTAGGTCCAGGATTTCATTTGGAATTGATGAAAATAACCTGGGATTAGATCGTAGTTATGATTTTACAGCCCTATGAATAAACTAAAAAGCACTGAGTATGGCATTTTAAAAGGCCTAAACTATGGCATGTTAATTACATCTCAATAAAAAGTCAATACTGGAAGTCCATAATGTTGTTTGCCTCAAGTGGGTCCTGTACAGCTTGGGAAATAGACAAACACCTGCACAAACACTGATGGTTTTAAGAAAGCCTCAGGGGATTTTAGAGACTAGAGGATTGGGGTTTGGCAGTTAGGTGAGTTTCTCCTTCCCTGGCTCTGGTCTTTCTCCTTGACCAAATCTGCCCGCAGCCCCCACCCCACTCCTGGGAATGGCATCGCTCCTCATGTATTTTGTGTGGAGCTCAGAGAGAGTCTTCTCATTGCCCTAAGGTTCTATGCAGGCTGTTTGATGTCTTGATGCTTATATGATGTATTCTCATTTGAATTGTATTCCCTTACTCAGGATTCCAGTAATAAGATTCACACAATAAACAAAACAAAAAAAATATTAAATTCCTACACTGGTGTGATGGTTTGCCTAATGTGTCAACTCAGACAGGTAATTGTGTCCAGGTGTTTGTTCCAGCAAGCACTGGGTTAATTGTAATACAAGAGCATTTATGGACTTCAATCACCAGTGAGTTTACTGTGTGGATGGCTGATTATATCTGCATCAATCAGGGAGATTACATCATCAATGGGTGATGCTTTTTTTCAATCACTTGAATGCCTTAAAAGGGGAAGTGATTTCAACATTCAGAGAGAATTTCCCAGCTCATCTTTGGACAGCCAAGTTCTTCCAGAACCTCATCAAGGACATTTCATTGGACTTTCACCAGAGCCCCTGGTTTGCAGCCTGCCTGCAGAACCTGGACTTGTGCATCCCCACAGTCATGTGAGAGACTCTTCTAAATCTCATATTATTGACAGATATCTCCTTTTGAATCTGTTTCCCAAGAGAACCCTGACTAATACAGCTTGGTATTCGGAGTGGTTCTTGAGGAACAGTCTTAAAAATGGGATGTCTGAGGTGGTTCTAGTAGTTTTGTAATTGGCTCTCTACTCTAATTGGACTCAGGGGTACTAATGACTCCCTTTCCAATAAAAGGTTGCTAACAGTCCATGGTGTGAGCTGGCAATAGAGATATACAAAATAGCATCACTGGTTTCCCCTACTTCCATGCTTATAAGAAACAAGGATCTGGGTCAGAGTGTTTTCAACACCTTAACAGAATTTTGTGGAATGAAAAAGTATAATGATGTTGACTGGCTTCTCCTAGATACTCTGGATAAAGCTACAAAAGAAAGAGATGAGCTAAAGTCTCCAAATTTGAAACTTAAATGCCGCATGAATGATATGAAAGTTTCTACATGTGACTTGAAAGAAAATCTTGTCTCCTGTAGCCACAGACTTGAGATATCTGAGAATCAAACCCAGACTCTCATTGTATGAGTAGCAGAATTAGAGGAAACAAAAATCTCAACCTCACAGTGTTTCTGCAATTAAAGTGAAGGCATTGATTGGAAAGCAGTGGAACCCCGAGGATAGGGATCGAGACATATGGGATGATGATAATATTGGTGGGGACATTGGAATCCTAAATTCTGCTGAGACTTTACCAGATAAACCTGTGATGGCCTGCCCTTTGGAGACCACATCTTGTCAACCTTGTATCATCCAGCCTCCAGCCTGCCCCAGGGATTCCAGACTTCTTTCCAAACCTGAGGTGGGTACAAGCCAAATGGAATCCTGCACTGCCTAGCCTCTGGCCTGCTCCAGGAAGTCTAGACCTCTTCCCAGCCCTGAGACAGGTACCAGCCTAACTCCAGCACACACTGTCCAGCCTCCACCTTGCCCCAGAGAGTCTGGACCTCCTCCCAGCCATGAGGCAGGTACCAGCCAATCTCCAGCATGCACTGCCCAACTTCCAGTCTGCCCTGAGGAATCTGTCTTCTGACTCCTGCCTGAAAAGATTAATCCTGTCTCACCAAAAGAAAATGCAAAGGAATGCCTTCAGGTCAGCAGCCTGCAAGACACCTCTAATCCTTCTCCTTACCCACAACCGCCACCCCTCTTGTTTCAAGACCCATTACTAGACTAAAATCACAAGACCCCAAAGGTGAAATACAAAGTGTGACCCATGAGGAAGTATGTTATACTCTGAAAGAACTGCATGAGTTTTCCAACTTATATTCACAGAAATCAGGGGGAAATGTGTGGGAATGGATACTAAGGGTTTGGGATAATGGTGGAAGGAATATAAAGTTGGATCAGGCTGAATTTAATGATATGGGACCACTAAGCAGAAATTCTGGATTCAACACTCTAGCTTCAGGGGTTAGAAAGGGCTCTAACAGTTTGTTTGGGTGGCTGAAGCATGGACCAAACGATGGCCTAGCATGTCTGAAGTTAAGATGCCTGATTTGCCGTGGTATACAGAAGATGAGGGGATTCAAAGGCTTGGAGAGATTGGAATGCCAGAATGGGTTTACCATTTGAGACCTGCCCACCCACCCTGGGAATATCCAGAAGACAGACTTTTAACCAGGACTGTGAGGAATAAATTTGTAAGACTAACTCCATCTTCTCTGAAGAGCTCTGTGGTTGCTCTTCTCTGCAGTGCAGATATTACTGGGGTGGGGGGGAACTGTAATGGAATTGGAATTCTTAAACATTATAGGGATGATCGGATCTCGGTCCGGTAAAAGTCAAGTTTTGGCAGTTAATCGTCAAAGGCAAGGTGGGCGTGGCTACCGCAATGAAAGACAGAATCAAAACAGCACACAGAATAGTCAGAGTCTCATGGAGTTATGGCCTTGGCTAATAGATCATGGGGTACCTAGAAGTGAAATACATGGGCAGTCTACTAAATCTCTTCTGGATCTGTATAAACAGAAGAGTTATACATGAAGTGAACAAAATCCTAACTGCAATTACAGACGCAGAGAATCACGGCCCCTTAATCAATTCACAGACTTGAGACAGTTTACAGACCCAGAGTCTCTTGAATGAAGAGAAGGCCCGGTCTCCTTGGGGAAGGATCCTGTTATACTGCCAAAAATTTATACTGTTCATCTTCCTCCCACCTTTCCCCAGGGAGACCTACGGCCTTTTGCCAGAGTAACTATGCATTGGGGAAAATGAAATGATCAGAAATTTTGGGGATTATTAGACACTGGCTCAGAAGTGACATTAATCCCAGGAGACCCAAAACATCACTGTGGTCCACCAATCAGAGTAAGGGCTTATGGAGGTCAGGTGATTGATGGAGTTTTAGCTCAGGTATATCTCACAGTGGGTCCAGTGGGTCCCTGGACCCATTCTGCAGTTATATCTCCAGGTCCAGAATGCATAATTGAAATAGACATACTTAGTAACTGGCAGAATCCCCACATTGGATTCCTGACTTGTGGAGTGAGGGCTATTATGGTTGGAAAGGCCAAGTGGAAGCCTCTAGAACTGCCCCTGTCTGGCAAAAGAGTAAATCAAAGGCAATACCGGATTCCTGGAGGTATTGCAGAGATTAATGCCACCATCAAGGATTTGAAGGATGCAGGGGTGGTGATTCCCACCACATCCCCATTCAACTCTCCTATTTGGCCTGTGCAGGAAACAGATGGATCTTGGATGATGACAGTAGATTATCATAAACTTAACCAGGTGGTGACTCCAATTGCAGCTGCTGTCCCAGATGTGGTATCATTGCTTGAGCAAATCAACACTTCCCCTGGTACATGGTATGCAGCTGTTCATTTGCCAAATGCTTTTTACTCAATTGCCATTAGTAAGGACCACCAGGAACAGTTTGCTTTCAGCTGGCAAGGCCAGCAGTATACCTTCATTGTCCTGCCTCAGGGCATTATCAACTCTCCAGCCCTATATCATAATATTGTCTGCAGGGAACTTGATCATCTATCCCTCCCATGAGACATCACACTGGTCCATTATATTGATGATATCATGTTGATGGGACCTACTAAACAAGAAGTAGCAAAGACTCTAGATTTAGTGGTAAGGCATTTGCATGAGAGAGGTTGGTAGATAAATCCAACAAAAATACAGGGTCCTTCCACCTCAGTGAAATTTCTAGGTGTCCAGTGGTATGGGGCCTGTCAAGATAGCCCTTCTGAGCAAAGGATAAGCTGTTGCACCTGGCCCTTCCTATGACCAAAAAAGAGGCACAATGCTTAGTTGGCCTCTTTGGATTTTGGAGACAACACATTCCTCATTTGGGTGTGCTACTTCAGCTCACTTACTGAGTGAACAGAAAAGCTGCTAGTTTTGATTGGGAACCAGAACAAGAGGAGGTACTGTAACAGGTCCAGGCTGCTGTGCAAGCTGCACTACCACTTGGACCATCCGATCCAGCAGATCCAATGGTGCTGGAAGTTTCAGTGGCAAATAGAGATGCTGTCTGGAGCCTTTGATAGGCCCCTATAGGAGAAACACAATGCAGACCCTTAGGATTTTGGAGCAAAGCCTTGACATCCTCTGCAGATAACTACTCCCCTTTTGAGAAGCAGCTTTTGGCTTGCTACCGGGCCTTAGTAGAGACTGAATGCTTAACCATGGGCCATCAAGTTACCATGAGACCTGAGTTGCCTATAGTTCTGGGTATTGTCTGACCCACCAAACCATAAAGTTGGGCGTGCACAGCAGCACTCTATAATAAAGTGGAAGTGGTATATATGGCATAGGGCTCGAGCACATCCTGAAGGCACAAGTAAGTTCCATGAGGAAGTAGCCCAAATGCCCATGGTCACCACCCCTGCCATGTTACCTTCCCTTTCCCAGCCCACAGCTTTGGTCTCTTGGGGCATCCCTTACAATCAGTTGATTGACGATGAGAAAAGTTGGGCCTGTTTTACAGATGGTTCTGCACGATATGCAGGTACCACCTGAAAGTGGACAGCTGCAGCACTGAAGCCCTTTTCTGGGGCATCCTTGAATGATAGCGGTGAGGGCAAATCCTCTCAGTGGGCAGAGCTTCAAGCAGTGCATCTAGTTGTTCATTTTGCTTGGAAGAAGAAATGGCCAGAGGTGAATTTGTAAACTGATTCACGGGCTGTTGCCAATGGTTTGGCTGGATGGTCAGGGACTTGGAAGGAAAATGATTGGAAAATTGATGACAAGGAGGTCTGGGGAAGAGCTATGTGGATAGACATTTCTGAGTGGGCAAAAAACTCGAACATATTTGTGTCTCACATAAATGCTCATCAGAGTGTGACTTCAGCAGAGGAAGAGTTTAATAATCAAGTGGGTAAGATGACCTGCTCTGTGGCTAATGCTCAGCCTCTTTCCCCAGCCTCTCCTGTCATTGCCCAATGAACTCATGAACAAAGTGGCCATGGAGGTAAGGATGGAGGTTATGCATGGGCTCAGCAACATAGACTTCCCCTCACCAAGGCTGACTTGACTACAGCCACTGTTGAATGCCCAATCTGCCAGCAGCAGAGACCCACACTCAGCCCCAGGTATGTCACCATTCCTCAAGGTGACCAGCCTGGTACCTGGTGGCAGGTTCACTATATTGGGCCACTTCAACTGTGGAAGGGGCAGCGATTTGTTTTAACTGGAATAGACACATATTCTGGCTATGGGTTTGCATTTCTGGCATGCAATGCTTCTTCCAAAACTACCATCCATGGACTGACCAAATGTCTTATCTACCACCATGGCATTCCACACAGCATTGCTTCTGATCAAGGAACCCATTTCACAGCAAATGATGTGTGGGAATGGGCACATGCCCATGGAATTCACTGGTCTTACCATGTTCCCCATCACCCTGAAGCAGCTGGATTAATAGAACGGTGGAATGGACTTTGAAAACTCAATTATGGTGACAACTAAGTGGCAATACCTTGCAGGGCTGGGGCAATGTTTTCCAGGAGGCTGTATATGCTCTGAATCAGTGTCTTCTTTATGGTGTTGTTTCTCCCATAACCAGGATTCATGGGTCCAGGAATCAAGGGGTGGAAATGGGAGTGGCACCACTCACTATTTCCCCTAGTGACACACTAGGAGAATTTTTGCTTCCTGTCCCTGCAACCTTAAGCTCTACTGGTCTACAGGTTTTAGTCCCAAATGAGGAATGCTGCCACCAGGGAACATAGCAATGATTCCATTGAACTGGAAGCTAAGACTGCCACCTGGCCACTTTGGGCTCCTCTTTCCTGGGAATCAACAGGCAAAGAAGGGAATTACTGTACTGCCTGGGGTGATTGATCCTGACTATCAAGGGGAAATAGGACTACACTTAGATAATGGCGGTAAAGAAGAGTTTGCCTGGAATGCAGGAGAGCCTCTAGGTTGTCTCCTAGTACTGCCATGCCCTGCGATTAAAGTCAATGGAAAATTGCAACAAACCAATTCAAGCAGGACTAACAATGGCCCAGAATCTTCGGGAGTTAAAGTTTGGGTCACCCCACCAGGAAAAGAACCGTGGCCAGTTGAAGTGCTTGCTGAAGGTAACGGGAACATGGAATGGGTAGTGGAAGAAGGTAGTGATAAATGTGAACTTTGACCACATGACCAGTTACAGAAATGAGGATTGTAGTAGTCATGAACCCTTCTTCCTTGTTTCCTTATGAGTATGATTGTATATGTACACAAAATGAATTTCTTGTTTTCTTCCCCAACCTATTCCCTCATCATATGGAAAGTTATATTAATTCCAAGTCATGATATTTAAAGATGTCAAGTTTAAGCATGAATATTATCCAAGGACTTCACCATATTCTGTGGGGAATTAATGCATTTCCAATTGTATGCTGGGGAGTTGAACATTGTTAGGTGGAAATATATATGTATGCTTGTCTGTTATTGTTTTTACTTAGAGACTAAGTATGGTTTCGGGTAATGTGTATGATTGCCAAGTTGACAAGGGGTGGACTGTGATGGTTAGGCTAATGTGTCAACTCAGTCAGGTAATTGTGTCCAGGTGTTTGTTCCAGCAAGCACTGGGTTAATTGTAATACAAGAGCATTTATGGACTTCAATCACCAGTGAGTTTACTGTGTGGATGGCTGATTATATCTGCATCAATCAGGGAGATTACATCATCAATGGGTGATGCTTTTTTTCAATCAGTTGAATGCCTTAAAAGGGGAAGTGATTTCAACATTCAGAGAGAATTTCCCAGCTCATTGTTGGACAGGCAACTTCTCCCAGAACCTCATCAAGGACCTTTTATTGGACTTTCATCAGAGCCCCTGGTTTGCAGCCTGCCTGCAGAACCTGGACTTGTGCATCCCCATAGTCACGTGAGAGACTCTTTTAAAATCTCATATTATTGACAGATATCTCCTGTTGATTCTGTTTCCCGAGAGAACCCTGACTAATACACCTGGGGAGCCCTGTTGTTTTCTAATTGAGTAGCAAGAATCTCTAGAGTACATAAGCAGTGCCTAATAAAATAAAACAGACCAATACTCAAGCCTTTTATATTAATGCTTGTGCTTATGAACCTTATCCTTGCAAAATTAAAACTTACCCTAATACTATCTATTACCTAAGAGTTACCACTGGAAAACTTCCTTGTTATACAAATGTGGCCTCTCTCTAAGCCAAACTCATCAAATTTACTCATTGCCTTGCTTGCTACATGGGACATGATTCCTGGGGTTAAGCCTCCCTGGCACTGAAAGATTATTAGCAAATGCCAACCGGTGATGTATTTGGAAAAAGACCTTGACCAAAAGGGGAAAATATTAGTTACAAAAGAGTTTTTATGTCTAAGAGATTTCAACGTGAGTTGGAGGTTGTTCCAGAGTTTACCTTATGCATATCTCAGACAGATCTTACCAACTGCCACAATAAACAAAGCCTCAAACATGGGTGCTCCTGAGGGCTTTAGAGACATCTGGGCACTATATGCAGTTAAGACAACCCTAGGAAATCAGCACACCATCAGTGGGCCTTAACTTGGAATATATGATAGCCTATTTCCTGACTGATACAGAGGTTCATTTATGATTTCCCAACACATGGCTTTTCTAAACCTTTTATTTGAACATATAATAAGCCCTAGACCCATTAAATATATGTTCCAGAGACTTATATCTTCAGTTGGTTTATATTCTGGTTAAACCTGAATCTCAGCACAGTTGCAGCCAACTCCTACTCTCCAGTACATTGAACTAATCCAGGACAACTCACAAAAGGATGATGGTGGACAATCCCATCCCAAAAATTAAAGCATTTATACAACTGCAAGCAAAACAGTTCTTTCCATCTGACACCATAAGATCTAAATCCCCTCTCAATCTGAATCAGAGTAGACATTGACTTCACCAAATCCTCAAGACTGAGGAATGAACAAACAGGAGAGAATGCAACCATGGACCATAGTAAAGTTATTATTATTGTAGTAATGGAAGAACTTGTAACACTGATATAAAGATAATTGTTACCAGAGGCTTTGAGAGGAGGAGGAGGGAAAAATAAGTGGAA
>JAQZBX010024967.1:0-29827 GCA_029593785.1 Cabassous unicinctus | reverse complement strand
TTGTTCTTACCACTCTTCTCTAACTCTCTCTCTCTTTTTTACTTTTGATCTGCAGAACACACTTTGGTATTTCTTGAACCTTTGGTTTATTATAGAAAAATTCTTTTAATTTCTGTTTATCTGTTAATATTTGGAACTCTCCATTTTTGAATGACAGCTTTGTAGAATAAAAAACTCCTGGCAGGAAGTTTTTTCTTCTAGCACCTTAACTATGTCATACCTCTGCCTTCTTGCCTCCATGGTTTCAGATGAGAAATCAGCACTTAATTTTATCCAGCTTCCCGTGTATGTGATGGATCTCTTTTCTCTTACTGTTTTCAGTATTCTCTCTTTGTCTTGAGCATTGCACAATTTGACACATATATGTCTTCGAGAAGGCCTGTTAGGATTTATACTGTTGTTGTGCACTGTGCTTACTGGACATGTACAACCATGACCCACAATAAGGTTGGGAAATTTCCAGCTATTTTTAACTCTAACATACCATCTGTCTCCTTTCCCTTCTCTTTTCCCTCTGGGATGCCTATAACGCGTTAAGTGTTTTGTGTTGTTGTTCAGATCCCTAAGACCCTCCTGGATTTTTCCTATATTTGTATCTATTTGTTCTACTATGTGTCTGATTTCAGCTCTACTATCTTCCACATTGCTTATTCTTTCCTCTGTCTGTTCAAATCTGCTGTTATATTCTTACAGTGAATCCTTGATTTCCTGCATTGTGTCATTCATCACTGTCATGTCCATTATCATTTTATATATGTTTACAATTTCTTCAGTATGTTCTCCCAGTGTCTTCTTAATATACTTAATCTCTTCCTTTACTTCATTAATTTGATTCATGATATTTGTTTGGACATCTCTGATTAGTTATTCCATGTTATGCATCTCCTCCTGTTATTTAGTTTGTTCATTGGACTTGGCCATGTCTTCCTGTATCTTACTATGGGCTACAATTTTTGTTGGTGTCTTGTCATCAGTTTATTTTGATGGGTTTATTCAGTTGATTAGCTTCTTTTTCTACTTTGATGTTTTATTTTGTTTTTGTACTTATGTGTGTGTTAAGGTTTCACTTTGACAGTTCATTCTTCTTTTTCTATTGCCTTGCTGTTGTCTATGTTCCCTAGAGAAAAAAATTTAAGACCAAAGAAAAGGAAAGAAATAGGAAGAGTAAAAGAATAATAGCAATAATAATTGTAAAAGGTAGAAGAAGAACCATGCAAGACCTAGGGAAATAAATAATTGGCAGGGTTAAGAAATACAGAGGAATAAGAAAAAAAAAGGGGTAATAGAAACAATGAAGCAAAAAACAAAGTAAAGAAAAATATACAGAATGAATTAAAAGGCTTTAATTATGAGAAGAGAGAAAAAAGTAAAAAAGAAAGTAGAGAAAATGAGAGAGAGAAAGAAATAAATACAAGAAAAATTGAAGACCAAACAAAAAGAGATGGAATGAAAGAACGACAGCAGAAAACAGAAGATAGAAAAAAAGAAACAGTGTGAATGAAAAAAATCAGTAAAAGAAAAAAATATGGAAACAAAGGGGAAACTCAAGAAACAAGAAACAAGACAGCAGCAACTAATTTTAAAAAGGAGAAAGAAAGACAAAACACAAAAAATAAAAGTAAAAAAACCCAAGGGAAAACTGCCTTCCATCTTAGACCCCTAAGGAACATCTCAGGCTGATGGTGTTTATCAATCAATCACCCTGCAGGCTACCCTCCAAAGGATTTGAACTGGGTTTTATATGTAAAATAAAGGGAAAAGAAGAAAAAAAAAAGGGAAATAAAAAAGAAAAGGAAACGTCATTTTTAAAAAAAGAGATCCAAGAAAAGCTAATATGAAAAGAATATCTATATGTTCCCTGTCATAAAGTATCCACTGGATGTGTGATAACCCAGTAGATCACTTCTCTAAGAGCTGGAAATTGAACCAGGGACCGTATATATACAAGGCTGGAATTCCTCCACTAAGCTAATCTGTCTCCTTAGGTTAGTTAGCCTTGGAGAAAACTACCCACTTCCTTTCCCTTGGGCAGGACAGATTCCTAACAGTTTGCCAGAATCTTGCTGTTTAAGTGTCTGTCTATTCTTGCCCCCTCTCTAAACTATTTCATCTTTTTACTCGGGTGGCTGGACATGACAGCCTGCCTGAAGAGATCTTCCCTGCCCTCTCCCCAATGAGTCAGGGACACTACTGAGATTAAAAAAGGACTCATTACAAAGAAACCACTCTCCACCCTCACAGATCCTTCTTCTTCACAGGGAATCTGATCTCATACTCCATTCAGAGCAGTGAGTCTTGAGGGCAAGGTATATATGCCACTTCCATCCAAAAGGTTGTGCAACTCATGGTTTTCCTTTGGCTTCTTTATCTTTCCAGTATCCTCCTTGATGACTCAGAGAACCTTCCCATTCCATATTTATCTTAAGCAGCTCCTTCAGACAGGTCTTTGCACTTTCTCTGCTCCCTTGTTGTGAGAGAGTCAGACTCTGCCTCCTCACCTTGGCACCATTTTCCCAGAACTCTCAACATCTTCCTGCAGAAGGGATCCAAACATAAGAAACCATGCTATTTAGGATGCCATGAAACATAAGAGAGTCTCCCAAATTACTCAAATTTGTGTTTACCTATATAAGACATCACCTGCACTATGCAAAAGAATGCTTAATTTTCTTCAGAGTTGCTCATACTTATCTATATCCAAACTATCCAAAAAATGTTTTGTGAATAAACCCAGCTAAGCTTTTTTTAAAAAATTGAAATCTCACAGTAGCCTTCACACAGAAACTGTTCAAGATCTTTGAACCTATGTGCTCCTGTTCTATATATATATATAGGAGGTACCAGGGATTGAACCCAGGACTTGGTACATAGTTGCTCAACCACGTAAGCTGCATCCATGTAAGCTGTTCTATATTAATTAAGCCATTCCTCATTTTTGACTCATAACTTATATTTACATTGATTCCTCAAACTCTGCTACAACTATTAGGAGACTTTCCTAATGAAATCAATCTAGCTAAAGTGATCCCCTTTTAATTGATGGTATGAATAATAAAAAAGATTATTTATTGTTTAGATTTCTCACTGATGCCAATTTAATATTGACAGCATTTTTCATTAAGTTTTTGTATTAAATCCGTAAAGAAATTGATGTTTGGGGAGGCAAGATAATTTCCATTAATAATTTAATGTACAAAGGAAATTGATAAAACTGAGTGATTCATAACATAAAGTTACAAACTATGTACACTGTTCAAATATGTAAAGAAACCAGATTAAAATGTTATGAAACATAATTTATTACTAAGAGGAGTACAATAGCTTTTTTTTCTTCTTTGTTTTTCTTTTTCAAGATTTAAGCATGATAATGACTAAAAACATAATTTGAATAAATGTGTATATTCAGTTTTTTAATCAATGTGGGCACCTATATG
The DNA here is from genome assembly GCA_029593785.1 of Cabassous unicinctus. Taxonomy (NCBI): domain Eukaryota; kingdom Metazoa; phylum Chordata; class Mammalia; order Cingulata; family Chlamyphoridae; genus Cabassous; species Cabassous unicinctus. The sequence continues at coordinate 26,393 of JAQZBX010024967.1, read as the reverse complement.
CATGAATAATGTTTACATCTCTATGAAAGGATAGTGCATTTTAATATTCATTTTATAAGTTGATATTTTTTAGAAGTCAGAATGAAAAGATATTTAGGGAAATTTTTCACCTTGGAAAGAGGAGAAACCTTGGAAGCAAATGGCAATCTTAGATAAGGAATTAAGGCTAGAAAGATCCAGAGGCAGGGGCCACAACCCAGACTTCAAGAATATCTGCAAGGACATAGAAGGAAAGTTGGGAGGGGATAAAAGAAATAAATACTTCTCTGTTAATAGGAGGAAAAAAATGTGAAACCACAATCTAGATTGGAAGAGAAAATTAGAAGAAAAGTATAACAATATCTAAAAAATGTTTTTAGGAGTTTAGAGTATAAATTAGGCAAAAATATGTTGAATTGCTCTGTTGTTGGTCTTTGGAGACAAATCAAATCTCCTATTCTGGGTAGTTTCAGGATTATGATTTTAGAATTTTCTAGAGTTATTTTCACCCCTTTAAGTAAAGAAATATGATACATATAGAAAAGTGAAAACAAAATTACAATGGAAATATCCCTGTAACCTCCACATGAACCAAGAAGTAGAGCACTGCCATCGCCTCCAAAGACCACGTCATGGTCCTTTCTGATCTTAATCATTTTCCTCCACTGGAATTAGCTATTTTCCTTTCTCATTGGATTTTTATGAAGATTTAGTGATAACACTTGTTATATAACAACAGTATGTCCATGATACAATTTTGTTATTCATTCTGCAAACACAGTACTTTGGAAGTCAGCTCCAAGTTTGAATGCAGATGGGGTAAATAAAAGAAGAAAGGAGAGATATATGAAAATAGCAAAGAATTAGGGAAAATTGAAATGTTAAAAATATGTTGTGGAGCAGATGTGGCTCAAGCAGTTGAGCACTCACCACCCACATGGCATGTCCGGGGTTCAGTAACTGCTACCTCCTTATGAAAACAAACAAACAATGAGCAGACAATACACAGACAACAAGCAAAAACACTGAGAAGACAATGAGCAAAAACAAGGAGCAGAAAGTGAAAAAAAAAATGAGCAGGTAATGAGTAGACAGTGGACAAAAACAATGAGTAGACAATGAGCAAACAATGAGCAGACAACAAGCAAAATAAACAAAATGAGCAGGGAGTGGATGCAGCTTAGCAAATTGAGTGCCTCCCTACCACATGGGTGGCCCCAGGTTTGGTTCCCAGTGCCTCATAAAGATAAACAGGCAATGAGTATACAATAAACAAAAAACAATGAGCAGAAAATGAGTGCAAATGAGCAAAACAATGAGCAAACAGATAAGGGAGCCATCTTGGAGAGGGGAGAGGTAAAAGAGAATGACCTTCCAAAACAAACTTGAGAGAAACAAGTCATGTTCTCAAGTACAGTTTTGTTTTTGTTTTTGTTTTTTTTTTAATATGAGATGCTCTGCCTTTTTACCCAAAATAACCCCAATGGGAGCTTACAGACTCCATACAGAATAAGAATAAGTTTTAAGTTTATAATTTTTCAGAAAATCAGCTTAAGTGATTCTTAGAAATAAATTAAAAATGCATTCTAATGGTCTCAGAGAAAAAGATAAAGGCACGTTTTGAGGAAAGATGAAAAACATCATCTAAAATAAGGGTGAAGTATGCTCTTTTCTCCTCAAACAGAATATGGAATGGCAAATGCCTTCAAAGAAAAAGCTCAAGCATTTGTTTTCTGCAAAAACTCTTTGCATAACCAGAAAATTCAGTCACTGTGGCCCAGGGGAATGTCTCATGATGAAAATGCCTAAATCACATGTAACTGGGCTAATTTTTTTCACATACTCATTGTAATCAAGATTTTGTCCTGGCTTTACGTTGGATATGATAAATTGATCTAAACAAAATTCAAATAGAAGTTGATTGTTTGGGAAGGTAATCACAAACAATACACAAGGAAAAGCCCTGGGGCAAAAGAAATGTAGTTCTAGAATTTTTTAATTCACTCAGTGTATTACTTAATTATGTGAGCTTGGACATGTCTAAGAGTAATTTTAGTGATGCAAATACATGTTATGACTTGACTCATTTGGATAAGCAAACTATTCTACTTGATTTCAAATATTTGCTTTGGGTCTATTATCTCTGATTATTTTTAACACTGGGTGAGTGACAGGTAACAAGTATACCTATAATTATACAAAGATTTCTTCTATGAATGGTAGGAGGAATTAGAAAGTGAATATTATTAATATAAACAATGGTCTGGGAAATGTGAATTTATGAAGATGAAATAATAATCTGAGTGGCTGAAGAATGACCAGCATTTCACTAAGGAAACAGAAAATGCTGAGAAGCAAAACAAAGGAATGAACTCACAGCAATTGAAGTGGAAACTGGAGAAACCGGTGAATTGTTTCTCCTCCTTTCCCATATCCTGACTGAATGTGTGCTATATGCTGAATTTATTTTTGACTCCATTGTAAAGATAACCCATTTTGAAATAGTTAAAAATTTAAATAAAGGCATACTTTCTGATTTCCATAAGCTTATTTGCTTTGAGATTAAGACAGTAATAGATTCCAGTAGTTGCTCTTTTGGTGTTTAATGGGATATTCTAAATGACAAGTAGGACAGTCATTGACAGGGAAATGATGCATTCATTGCCAGCATTTTACAGATGGGCAACCTAAGAGCAGGTGAATACAAGTTCCTAACATGGGCTAATAGCTGTACTACAGAAAGCATCACGATTTCCTTTCTCATAGTACACTCTACTGACACAGGTAATGTTTGTGATTGCATTGTTCCTCTCTGAGAGCTTGAGAAAGTACAAGACTCAATGTTTTTTTTCCCCAAAAATAGTTTTACCTCTTTATAGTCCTATCAATGTGTATGATAGCTCTGGCTGCTCCCCATACTCACCAATCCTGGTATGTCAATCATTAATTTTAGCCATTTTAAAAGATGTGAAATGATATGTCATTGTGTCGTTAGTTTACATTTTCAAAATGACTAATGATAAGAAACTTTTCATGTGCTTATTTGACATCCAAATATCTTCTTTGTTAATTCATCCATTGAAATATTTTACTTCTTTAAAAATTTCTTATATTTTTCTATTTAAAAACGTGAAGTTGTTTATACTATCCTTTAACAGCCATTTAATATCTGTAGTATTTGTATTGATGTCAACTCTCTCCTTCTTGATCTTGTTATTTGTGTCATCTAGACTTTTTTATTAATCAGTCAGTATAGAAGTTTACTAAATGTCTTGACCTTCTCAAATAGCCAAATTTTGGTCTCATTGATTTTTTCCCCTACTGTTTTTCTCTTTTATTTCATTGACTTCCACATTGTTCTTCATTATTTTCTTTCTTCTTCTCACTCTGGTTAGATCTCATTTTTTCCACTTTCTTTAGGCAAAAGCTTAGGTTGTTGATTTGAGACCTTTTTTTCTTTTGTAATATAAATGTTTAGTTTTATATATTTCTTTAAATACTGCATTACATGCATCCCAGGAAATCTGATATATAGTGTTTTCATATTCATTTATTTCAAAATAACAAAATACTTTTAATTTCTTTTTGGTTCTTCCATGTTGCGTGGGGCGAGTTAGAAATCATTTATATAATTTCCAGATATATGAGGATTTTTCTTGCTTTCTTTTCAATATTTCTATTTTAATAGAACTGTGACCTGGAAACACATTTTGAAAGATTTAAATCATTGTAAATTTGTTGACACTTGTATTCTTTTCCTTCCTTTCTTTCTTATTTTATTTTTATTTTTAGGAGTTACCGAGGATTGAACCAGGAATCTTGTACATGGAAAGCAGGTGCTAAGCTACTGAATTATAGCCACTCCCCTGAGTCTGGTTTTCTATTCCAGAAAATGGTCTATCTTAGTAAATGTTCTGAGTGTTCTTGAAAAAATTAAGTGTTTTATAAATGTCATTTAAGTCAACTAATTAATAGTTTCTTGGAAGACTACAATCTCCTTGATGATTTTTGTCTACTTTTTGTATTCATTATTGGTATATGATAACTGAAATCTCCATTTATAATTGTGGATTTGTTTATTTATTCTTTTTTCTGTATGTTTCCCCAGCTTATTTTCTTTTCTCTTTATTTTCCAAAAAAGCTTTAGGTTACAGAAAAGTCACATAGAAATTGTAGGAGATTCCTATATACCCCACCCCTTCTTCCCCCCACATCCTCTCCTATCAATATATCCTACCTGAGTATGGTACATTTGCAACAATTAAGGAATAAATATAGAAGCAGTGCTACTAACCATGACCATTGGTTTACATTATGGTTTATGTTTTGTACCATATAATTTTATAGGTTCTGACAAAATATATAATAGCCTATATCCATCATTGCATGATCATGCAGAAAAATTCCAATGCGCCAGAAATGTCCAAGATGCTACCAATTCTTCCCCTCCCCTCCCCTCAGAACTATGGCAACCACTAAGTTTCAATTTTTGAAGAATAAGGTTCATATTTACATGCGTTAATATTGAGGGCTTGACATACTGGTCTATTTTAACTTATTAAGTGCTGCCTATGTACTTGAGATGTTCTTACCCCTCTATTTGAGAATGTAAAAGGACTCCCCAGGATGGGAGTTTAATATTTTCTTTTTTATTGACTTTGATTTTAGTTCTTTCTGCTTTTTTAATATAAGCATTTCTGGCTATAAATTTCAGATTTATAGCAAAGCATTTGCATCATCACATAAGTTTTGATATATTGTGTTCTCATTTTCATTTATTTCAAGGTAGTTAGTTTATTTTTTCTAATTTATTGAAGTATATTGGTCATATATAAACATACATAAACAATAAGTATATAGTAATAGTTGTGGACTTACAAAACCAACATACATAACATCATAGTTCTCTCATATGTCACCTACCATCACTACCTTGCATTCTTGTGAAATATTTTTAACTAATGACTAAAGAGCATCCTCAATATATTACTACTAATCAAAGAATTCTTCCCCAAACTGACTCTATTATTATTATTATTATGTTTATATCATTTTTACATGAACATACATAAACAATAAGTGTATATTAAAAGTTGTGAACTGACAAAGCAAATATTCATAACATCATACAGGGGTCCCATAGATCAACCCACAACCAAGACCTTACTTTGTGAGGCATTTGTTACTACTAACTATCGTCCTTATCTTACATTTGGTGAATTTTCCCTCCAACCAACCCTATTATTATTTTTTAAATATATTGTTATGACAGAAGTTGTAAACTTACAAAACGATCATGTACATATGCAGAATTCCCAAATAACACCCCTCTATCAACACACCACATTGTGGGGGAACATTTGTTACAAATTATGAGATAATATCATCAGATTATTACCAGGTCCGCAGTGTATATTTGGCACACTTTTTCCATTATCAACACAGAAAATCTTTGGCATACTTGCAGGAATATTACATTATTACTGTTAACCACAGTTCATAGGTAACCCCAGTTGTATTTTTCCTATGCTTCTCCACATTCCCACCATCCTGCAATAGTGATGTTCATGTGCTCTTGCTCCAAAAGGACACTCCTGCATCTGTACCACAATTCTCATCTACCATAATTCTCATCCACCTCTGGGTTTACTGTACTATTTTGCCCTAGATTATTCTCTAGCTTTCTGACAATTGGTATATACATCCCTAGACTACTATTTTCTGCCACATTCCGATTTATAAACCAGCTTTTACTCATTTTATTTTTTTACCATCAACTCTGTATGTTTCCATACTTTAACAGTAAGCTTAGTTAAAACTTCTACATACATTAAACATCAGCAGTCCATATCATTCTTCCTCTTATCTTCTTCAAGAGTCCACCACCTACTAACAGGTCTTGAAAATATTTTCCTACAATTTCTTCTAGAAGCTTCATGGTTCTTGCTTTTATATTTAGGTTTTTGAACCAGTTTGAGTTAGTTTTTTTATAAGGAGTGAGATAGACCTCCTCTTTCCTTCTTTTGCTATGGATACTAAGTTCTCTCAGCACTTTGTTGAGTGGACTGTTCTGCCCAAGCTGGGTGGGTTGACAGGCTTGTTAAAAATCACTTGACCATAGATGTGAGGGTCTGTTTCTGAGCCATCAATTTGGTCCATGTATCTGTCTTTATGCAAGTACCATGCTGTTTTTGCCATTGTAACTAGGTAACATGATTTAAAGTCTAAAAATGAGAGTCCTCCAACTTTGCTGCTTTTTTAAAGATATTTCTGGCTATTCAGTAATCCTTAACCTTTGAATTAAATTTGATAATTGTGTTTTCCATTTATGTTTTGTGTGTCATATTTTATTTTCACTTCACTTTCCACCTTTAGTAACTTTTATTGATATAATCTTCACTTCTAGACTCTCTCTCCTGTCTTTTGTTTTCAGTCTGTAGCACAGCCTTCAGTATTTCCTGCAAAGCCCATCTCCTGGTTATACACTCTCTCAGTTTCTGTTTACCTGTGAAGATTCTAAATTCACCCTCATTTTTGAAAGACAATCTTGCTGGATATAAGATTCTTGGCTGGAAGTTGTTCTCTTGTAGTATCTTAAATATATCTTACCACTGTCTTCTAGCCTCCATAGTTTCTGATGAGAAATCGGCACTTAATCTCATTGGTAACACTTATATGTAATGCATTGCTTTTCTCTTGCTGCTCTAAGAATTCTCTCTTTGTCTTTGGCATTTGGCATTCTGCTTAGTATGTATTTCAGAGTTGGTCTATTTAGATTTATTTGGATGTGAGTATATTTTGCTCCCTGGACATGGTATCTATGTCCTTCAATAAGATTGGGAAATTTTCTACCATTATTTCTTCAAATAATCCATCTACCCCTTTTCCTTTCTCTTCTCCTTCTGGGACACCCATGACATATATGTTTGCATGTCTCTTGCCGTTCTTTAGTTCCCTGGGGCCCTGTTGAATTTTTTCCATTCTTTTCTTCATCTGTTCTTTCATTTGTTTGTTTTCAGAGGCCATTTCTTCAAGCTTACCTATCATTTCTTCTGCCTCCTCAAATCTGCTATTATATGATTCCAGTGTATTTTAAATTTCATTTATTGTGCCTTTCATTCCCATAAGATCTGCTATTTTTCTATGCATGCTTTCAAATTCTTCTTTGTGTTCATTCAATATCTTCTTAATATCCTTATCTCTTTAGCCATCTCATTGAATTTATTAAAACTTGTTTGGATATCTCTGATTACTTGTCTCAACTCCTTTATGTCATCTGGAGGCTTATCTTGTTTCTTTAACTGAGCCATATCTTCCCATTTCTTGTGTGAATTGTAATTTTTTGTTGGTGTCTTTGACATCTGTCTTACTAGAGTATTTATTCTAGGTGCAGTTTCTCTCTTTAGTTTTGGGCTTTCTTGCCCATTTTCCCTTGCTGTTTGTGTAGTAGGATCCATGGTTGTAGTTGGTACTGCAAGCTCTGGAGGCTCTAGGTGCCCTCATTACCCCAGTGACCAATGAATCTTCTCCCAACTTTCTCCTTTTCCAGGATTTGGGACAGAGCCACAGCCCATGTGCAATAATCCAAATCATGCAAGCCTAGACTGTAGTTGCCTAGAAAGACAGATGAAGCTTCACACCTCTTTCTCCCCTGCCTGGGGTGGTGTGAAGCTAAAGGTGTGGGCAGCAATCTATGCCATGTGGGTCCAAAAATGACCTCAGTTGTCCCGGTAGACTTCTGACTATTCAGTCTGTTTCAGCTGAATGTACCTGCAGTTACATAGAAAGTCTGGTGCATGGTCCACCAGCTTCCATACTGCTAGAGGCTAAGCTGAAGCTTAGGCTAGGCCTGCAGTGTGATCTGGGTGAGGAAACCAGTCTCTACCATCACTGAGATTTTCAGTCAGCCTGGCTTCCCCTCATACTTGAGGTGGAGTCAAAATGGCAGTGACTGGCATCTTTCTGACTTGGAAAAGTTCAAACTTTAGCTACTCTTAGGATTATACTTTAGCCAGGTGAATTTATTAATCAGTAGCTGAAGTTGGTGGCCAACCACCTCTTCCTTCCCTGTTTTGGGGAAATGGAGCTTCCAACTCCAGCCACAAAATAGACTCTAAGGCAGCTTGTACCCCTCAGAGTAGGATGATAACTGGCCTCTGCAGCTTGGCCTATATTTTCTCAGAGCCTCTGGTACAGGTCTCCCCAGCTTCTTCCTGCCAGAGGGGGCTTAGGCTAGAGCTGCATTCTGATCTGGATGGAAGGAAGCTTGTCCCTTCCAGCACTGTGATTTTCAGTCCACCCTGCGTCCCCTCATGCCAGGGGCAAAGTTAAAGTGGCAGCTACCAGCCTCTTTCTGACTTGGACAGGCTCAAACTTTATCTATTCTTAGAATTGTGCTTTAGTGTGCTGAATTTGCTAATCAGTAGCTGAAGTTGGTGCCCAACCATTTCTAATCCCCTGTTTTTGGGAAGTAGAGTTCCCTAGGCAGCAAGTGCTGCCAGTGGAGGATGGGCACCAGCCTCCAGAGCGTAGAGTGCTCTATTTGTGAATCTTCTCTGCACATGGCCTGTCTCTTCCTTCCATTCTTTCAATGATGTTGCAGGATGCTCTTCTGGTTTCCTAGAGCCACCAAACAGGTGCTTTAGATTGCTCTGGGTGATTACTATCTGTGCTGTAGCATTAGCTGACTCTAGGAGCTCCTTACTCTGCTGCTGTCTTGCTGGTTGTCTGTTTTTGTTTTTTTTTTTCTTCAGTTTCCTCCTTAAACCACTGGTTGTCTAAGAGTGTATTGTTTAATTTCCATAATTTTGCACCTATTCTGGTTCTCTGCCCCTTATTAATTTCTAGTCTCATTCCATTCTGGTCAGAGAAATTAGTTTATATGATTTCAATCTTTTTAAATCCATTAAGACTTGTTCTCAGATACGAACATATGGTCTACCTTATAGAATGAGCAATGTGGCCTCCAGAAGAATGTATGTTGTCATGTATTTGGGTGTAATGTTCTGTATATGTCTATTAGGTCTAGATCCTCTATCACATTATTCATAGTCTGTTTCTTTATTAACCCTCTGTTGAGATGCTCTGTCTAATGATAAAATTGTATTAAAGTCCTCCACTATAATTGTAGAAGTATCTATTTCTCTTCTTAGTTTGTCCAATGTTTGCCTCATAGGACACCATGGTTGCATGTGTAAAAGTTTATAATTATTCTTTCTTCTTGAAAGATTATCACTTCTATTAATGTATAGTGTTCTTCTTTGTCTCTTACAATAGCTTTGCATTTAAAGTCTATTTCATCCTATATTAGTATAGTTACTCATAGCCTTTTTGGGCTATTGTTTGCATGTAAAATCATTTTCCAACCATTTACTTTCAACCTCCTTGTGTCCCTGGGTCTAAGATGAGTTTGTTGTAAAAAGCATATAGATGGGTCATATTTCCTTATCCATTCTGCCAATCTGTTTCTTTGGATAGTTTAATCCATTAGCATTCACTGTGGTTATTCTCAAGGAACTACATACATTAACGAATTTTTTTTTCAGTTTCTATATGTCATATTTAGTTTTTATTTCTCTTTTTATCTTTTTAGTAGTTCTTACTAATAATATTCTTTTCTACACTCTCTTCCAGCCCTTTTTCCTGCTTTTCCTTTCAACCTGCAGTATTCCCTTTAGTATTTCTTGAAGAGTGGGTTTTGTTGACAAATACACTTACTTTCTGTATATCTGTGAATACATTGAACTCTACCTCCTCTTTGAATGCCAGTTTTACTGGATACAGAATTCTTGATTGACAGTTTTTTTCTTTAGCATCTTAACTATGTCATATCACTTCCTGTTTCACATATTCTCTTCTGATCTTGTGGGTTTGACAAATTAATAAATGTATGTCTAGGGGTAGGTCTCTTAGGATTTATACCATTTGGAGTATGCTGTACTTCCTGGACATGTACATCAATTTCCCTCAAAAGAGTTGGGAAATTTTCAGCTCTTATTTCCTCAACACGATTATAATGAGCACTGTGCCAACAAATGAATACAAGACAAACAAAGAAATAGGAAATGATGGCCCAACTAAGGGAAAAGGAAAAAATACAAGAAAAACCACAACAAGGAAGACAAGAATATGGACATACCAAACAAAGCATTTAAAAAATGATCATAAAGTGTTCAAGGGGGTGAAGAAAATTACAGAGAAAGAATTAAAGATTTCAAGAAATCAATGATTGAGCAATATGATAGACTTAGTAAAGAGATAGAAATTTTAAAAAGGAACTAAACAAATTGACTTTATTTGAAGACCACAATAATTGAAATTAAAAAAAAAAATGGTGTTGAGGGCTTCTAGAGTATATTGGAACTGGTAGAACAAAGAATTAGTGAACATGAAGACAAAATACTTTAAATGAGTCAGGCTGAGTAGCAGAAAGAAAAAAGAAAAGGTAATAGCAAAAATATCCTAGGACAGCTATGGTACATCATGAAGCACACCAATATATGCATTATGGGAAACCCAGAAGGAGAAGAAAAAGCAAAAAGAGACAGAAGGATTAGCCAAAGAAATAGTGGCAAAGAACTTCTCAAACTCAGCAAAAGACATGAATTTTCACATCCAAGAAGCTCAATGAACACCAAACAGGAAACACATGAAGAAAAATATATCCCATCTTATACTGATCACACTATTGAATGCAAAGGACAAAAGAGAGTTCTGAAAGGTTTAAGAAAAAAGCAACATGTTATTTACAAGGGAGTCCTACTTATATTGAGTGCAAATTTCATATCAGAAATGATGGAGGAAAGAAAACTGTGGGTTTTCTGTGAAAGAAAACAACTTCTGAACAAGAATTTTATGACCAGAAAGACTTTCTTTCAAAATGAAGAAGAGATTAAGACCTTTTCAGATAAACAAATGCTGAGGGAGTTCATCACCATCATCTGTCCTACTATCAATGCTAAAGGGAGTTCCTCAGACTGAAAGGAGAGAACAATAGAAAGTGGCCCAAAGCAACATAGAAAAATAGAGACCTCCAATAAAGGTAAGCATAAAGACAATTGTAGACTCCAGTAATAACGTAGTGTATCTATTGTTATGTAACTCAACTTCTCACATCCTGCAGGTGCTAAAATGCAAAAGCATAAAAAGTAATGATAAATCTATGCTTTTGTCCATATAATGTAAAAAGTTCTAACTAGTAAAAAGTAGAGAAAAAGGAGGGAGCAATTTAGTAGTTTAAGAAAATTATATGCATATGCAATTGAAACTAAGTTGGTAAAAATCCAAATATGATATGTATTTAAGATGCCAAATTTTAAAACTATGGCAGCCAGAAGGAATATATATGATAATATATCCATGTAGAAAAGAGAAGGCACTCAAAATGGTACAGTATAATAATCAAATACATATAGAACTAGACATTAATGAAAGAATTGAGCAACAAAAATGGTGTAAGATTTCCAAAGTCTAAATAAAAATTAGCAGAAGAAAGTCCCACATTATAAGTAGTAAATTTAAATGTAAATTGATAAAAAATACTCCAGTCAAAAGGTAGAGATCCACAGAGTGGGTAGAAAGCGCTATATGCTCTCTACAAGAGACTCAACTTAAATTCAAAGAAATTTGTATGTTGAAAGTGAAAAGATGGGAAAAATATATGCCATGCAAGCAGTATTCAAGAGAGATTTTGAACTATCTATATTAATATAAGGTAACATAGACTTTAAATAAAAGCAGTTACAGAAGGCAAAGAAGGACATTTATACTGATAAAGGGGTTAATCCAACAAGAAGATGTAACCATTATAAATATATATACAACTAATTGTAGAATCCCAGTATATATAAAGCAAGTACTGACAGATTTGAAAGGAGAAATTTATGATTCTGTATTAATAGTAGGGAACTTTAATACACCACTTTCAATAATGGTTAGAACACTTATTCAGGTCAGTAAGGTAGTACAAGATTGAATGATACACTAAATGAATTAAACCTACAAGACATATATAGAAAACCTCACTAAACTACCTACAAAAGGATATGCATTCATCTCAAGTGCACATGAATCATTCTCCAAGATAGAGCATGTGCTAGATCACAAAACAATTCTCAATAAATTTTAAAAATATTGAAATTATGCAATCTTCTCTGGCCACAACAGAATGAAACTAGAAATCAGTAACAGAGGAAGAAATAGAAAATTCACAAATACGTGGAAATTAAACAACATGTTCTTAAGCAACCTATGTGTTAAAGACGAAATCACAAGGGGAACCAGGAAATAGCTTGAGGTGAATGAAAATGAAAATACAACATACCAAAATGTATGGATCACAACAAGGGCAGTGAAGGGAGACAAATTTATATATCTAAATGTTTACATTATAATGAAGAAAAACTTCAAATCATATACACAACCTCAAAACTGGAAAAAAATAAAAAAAACAAGAACACAGTAAACAGAAAGAGATCAGAGGAAGAAATAACAAAGTGCAGATATAAATGTAACAGAGAAAAAAAATACAATAGATAAATTCAACAAAACCAAAATTTGGTTCTTTGAAAATATCAATGCAATTGAGACACATTTATGTAGAATGAATAAGAAAAAAATAGAGGATGAAAATAAAATCAGAAATGAAAATGGGGGCATTACTGCAGAACCTGCTGAAATAAAGACTATAAGCAAATAATATGAACAACCATAAACCAATAAATTAGGTAAATTAGAAAAAGACAAATTCATAGAAACATGCAAACTACCCAAATTGACTCAAGAACAAATAAAATATATCAACAAACTAATTGCTAATGAAGACAATGAATCAGTAACCAAAAACCTCCCTTCAAAGAAAAGCCCAGAACAAGATGGCTTCACAGGGGAATTTTAGCATACCCCACAAGAAGACTAAAATCCAGTTCTGCTCAAACTCCTCTAGAAAATTGAAGAAGAGGGAACACTCCCTAACTCATTCTATAATTCCAACATCACTCTCATACAAAACAGATAAATTTACCACAAGAAAGAAAATTGCAGACCAATATACCAATTAATGTAGATGCTCAACAAAATGATAGCAAACTGAGTCCAATAGCACATTTAAATATTTATACCACCGTGATCAAATGTTATTTATCTCTGGTATGCAATCATGGCTCATCATAGGAAAATGAATTGATAAAATAAACCACATTAACAGAATAAAGGAAAATAAAAAAACACATGCACATGATCACCTCAACTGATGCAGAAAATGCATTTGGCAAAATCCAGGACCACTTCATAGTAAAAACACTTACAATATTAGAAATAGAAGAAAAGATCCTCAACAAGATAAATGACATATATGAAAAGCCCATACCTAACATGCTACTTATTTGTGAAAGACTGAAAACTTTCTTTCTAAGGTCAGGGACAAGCATTTATTTGGGGTTTAACTGCAATTCAGGTAGCAACTCTAATTGTATACCAATGTGGCTTCCAAGCAAAGATTTTTAAAGAAAAAGAAAATTACACCTGCTCCCTCCCCCAATTATTATCAGAAATATAAGTACCAAATATGGAAAATGATGGACTTTAATGTATATACATATTTGGTTTAAAATGTTCTGTATTAAAAATGTTGTTATTTGGGCCCATATATAGCTAACATAGCTAATCTAAGAGTAAGGTGAAGAGCCGAACTTGATACTAACTCCTAATTGGTGGGGAAAACAGCACTCAAAAGAGGAACCCCTTTGTCATAGATTCTTTCATTTCCTTGGTGGAAGTCATACTCTGATCACGAAGAAAATAATAAAACCCAATATACCAATAAGTTATGTGACAGATAAGAACTGTAAACTTCCTGACAATATTTATCTATGGTTAAATTGTATAAAATAATCTTTTATTAACATTGGTACATAAAATTTATCTTAGAATAAAATCTAAATTTTACTGAACTCAAAGTACTTGTGCTTTTCAATAAGTTTTTTTTCTTTGCTTATGTGCACCATTAATTCAATGACTATAGAGTCTGCCTTAAAAACCACCTAACATTAAAATGGATCTGGGAGATATAAATAAGTTCTCAACTGTTTTTCAAAATATCAGTGACAAAAATTGCTCTTTTTGCTGAATGTTTTTAAGCTGTTTTATGTATTATGACAAAATAAGATTGGTATCCGAAGCTCAGTATATAGCCACCCTCCTGTCCTCTATTTCAAGGAATGTTACCCACTCTGCACATCAAACAGTTTGCCATTCAGGTGATGGCAATCAATTTGCTTAATTCAAATATATATATATATAAATTCAAATATATATGTATATAAATTCAAAAATAAATGCTCAATTTGCTTAATTCATATCAGTGTGGTCATGAAATATTTGATCTTTAGTGCCTGGCTTGCTTCACTCAACATAAGGTCCTCAAGATTCTCCATGTTATCCCATGTGTTAATGCTGTATTCCTTCTTACAGCTGAGTAATACTCCATTTATGTATATAGCACAAATTTTTAGCCATCTGTCGCTTCAAAGGCATTTAGTTTGAATTAAACTTTTGGCAATAGTGAATAATGCTGCTCAGATCATTTGTATGAATATTATCTGTTCATGACTTTGCATTCAATTTTTCTAAGTATATTCACAGCAGTGGAATTGCTGGATCATATGGCAGTTTTACAGTTAGTTTTCTGAATCACCCCAAACTCTCCTATACAATGGCTTGAGCATTCTACATTCCCACCAGTAGTGGATAGGATTCCCATTCCTCCACATCCTCTCCAAAACTAGTAGTCCTCTGTTTTTTTAATAGCCACCAGTCTAAAGGGTGTAAGATGATAACTCATTATAGTTTTGATTTGCAATTCCCTAATAGCTAGTGATGCTGAGCATCTTTTCATGTGCTCTTTTGTCATTTGTATTTGTTCTTTGGAGAAGTGTCTATTCAAATCACTCACTCATTTTTTAAATTTTAAAATTTGCCTTTTTATTTTCAAGGTGTAGGATTTCTTTGTATATGCTAGGTATTAGTCTTCTATCAGATATAGGGTTATCAAATATTTTCTCCCATTGGGTAGCCTGCCTTTTCACTTTCTTGACAAACCACTTTGAGGTACAAAAGTTTTAATTTGGAGGAAGTCTCATTTATTTATTTTTTCTTTCATTGCTCATACTTTTGATGTGAAATTCATGAAACCATTTCCTAATACAAGATACTGTAGATGCTTCCCTACATTATCTTCCAAGGTCTTTATGGTCATGGCTCTTACATTTAGATCTTTGATCCATCTTGAGTTAATTTTAGTATAAGGTGTGAGATGGTGCTCCTCTCTCATTCTTTTGGATATGGATATACAGTTCTCCAAGCACCAATTGTTGAAGAGGCCATTCTCTCCCTGTTGAATGGACTTGGTGGTTTTGTCAAATATCAGATGACTGTACATGCAAGGATCTATATTAAAACTCTCATTTCAGTTCCATTGGTTGGTATGCCCATCCTTGTGCCAATATCATGACTTTTGACCACTGTAGCTTTGTAATATGTTTTAAAGTCAGGTAGTATGATTCCTCTTATTTTCTTTTTCTTTTTCAAGACATCTTTGGATTTTTCAGGCCTCTTGCCCTTAAAAATAAATTTCAGAGTTAGTTTTTCCAATTCAGTGAAATAGGCTGTGGTGATTTTTACTGGGATTGTGTTAAATCTGTAGATCAGTTTGGGTAGGATGGATATCTTAATGATGTTTGGCCTTCCTATCCATGAACAGAGAATATTCTTCCATTTATTTGTCTTCTTTGATTTCCTTTAATAGTGTTGTGTAGTGTTCTGTGTATTAGTCATTTACATATTTATTTAAATTGATTCCTAGATATTTGATTCATTTAGTTGTTATTGTAATGGGAATTTTTCTTCATTTTCTCTTCAGATTGCTCATTATTGATGTACAGAAATGCTACTGATTTTTACACATTGATCTTATAACCTGTGACTTTGCTGAAACTTAGGCCAGTATTATAGGGTGCTTAAGAGTTACCTGCTGAGAGCCTCCTTGCTACTCAGATGTGGCCTCTCTCTAAGCTGAACTCAGACTATAAATGCAATAACTTCTTCCCAGTGTGAGACACGACTCCTGGGGATGAGACTCCTTGGCAATGAGGGATTACTACCAAGCACCAACTAGCAATGCAACTGGAAAAAAAGACCTTGACAAAAGGTAGAAAAGGGAAAAACAAATGCGTTTATCTGGCTAAGAGAGTTCAAAGTCAGGAGGTCATTCAAGAGGTTATGATTGTGCATGTCTTAGCAAGATCTCATTGACAGCCAAAGTAGATATTACCCCAAATAACTGGGCCCAAGAGGACTCTGGAGACATCCAGACACTATAGTCAGGGAAGATAGCTATGCCAAAGAACTCTGAGGGTCTACAACTTCAAGCAAGAGAGTCCCATCCATCAGTCATTTGAGATCAAAGCTCCCTCTCAACTAGAGGTGGAGTGAGCATCACCATCCTAGACTCTTCAGAACTGAGGAATGAACTATGGACTAAAGTAGACTTACTAGTATTCTATAACAGACATTGTGATTCTACCAATGGAAGAAATTATATCATTGATGTGGAGTCTGTGGCCACTGGAGGTTCAAAGGGCTGAGAAGGAAAAATAGGTATAATGCAGGGGTATTTTCAGACTTGGGAATCATCCTGAATGACATTGCAATGACAGGTACAGGCCATTTTATATCATGCCATAACCTACAGAATTGTGTGGTAGAGAGTGTAATCTACAATGTAAACTATATTGCATGCTTAGTGGCAATGCTCCAAAATGTTTCATCAATTGAAATGGATGTATCACACTAATAAAGAATGTTGTTAATGTGGGAAAATGTGAGAGGAGTGGGAAGTGGGGCATAGAGGAATCCCCTATAGTTTTCATGTAACATTTATGCAATCTAAGTATCTTTTAAAAAAATAAAATTAAAATTAAAAAACAAATGACTAACTTTACCCTGACCATCAACATCTTAATCAAGGTGATAAAAGTTGACATTATCTATAATGGCACTTTTTATAAACTAAGAAGGACATGACCATGACACAATTCTTTAGTGTGCTTGCCAAAAATGCAATACCTGAAATTATTTATGAGAAACTTCAGACAAATGCAAACCGAAGCTCCTTGTACAAAATTATTGTAATATCTTTAAGATTCGAAGTCATGCAAGATAAACACTTAAAAGCTGTCCTAAATGTAGATGAAAGGGAAAGTCTAAGGGCATGAATATTATAAGAAGAAAATCTAAAATCTCTAACAAAGGACTGTATAAGATAGTGTAACCTCATATAAAACATGAATATCAGTGATATTGCATATATGAGAGTTTTTACAAAATATAAATACAAATACAGTAGAGAGAAGAAAAAAGAACAATAGCTATATATGGCAGCAGAAGCATAGAGAGATTAAGAGGTGATGAGTTTTGTTTTGTTTTTGTTTATTATGATTATTATTATTGGAATAATGAAAGTGCTCTAAGAATGGCTGAATTGGTGAAAGTGCAAATATGTGATTACACCGAATACCATCGATTGTACATTTTGGATGGGTTTATGCTTTATTAATATGTATCACTAAAACTGATTTATTTAAAAAGAAAATAACCTGTCACAAGTAGGAGGAGACTAAGAAGACATAACTACTAAACTCAATGTGTGTTCTTGGATTGCCCCATGGATCAAAAAAGAGGGAATAGATAACTAGGACAATGTTTGACATTTTAATAATGTCTGAATATGAAGCAATATTAATTTCTTGTTTTTCATCATTGTCCTATGATTATGTAAGATGTTAACACTTAGGGAAGCTCTATAAAGGAAATAGAGGGATTTTGTTAGGTACTTTTGCAAAAATATCTGTAAAATAAAATGTTTGAAAATTAAAAAAAATAATTAAATGTGATAGAGTAAAGAAAGGGCTGAAAGGAAAAAGTTATTAAAAGAAAAATAGAAAGCACAATAGACAAGATAGAAATCAACACCCATGAATTTGAGGACTAATGAAGAAACATGGAATGTAAGAAGTACAACAGAAAGCAGAACGAGAAAGATGAAGGAAGGAAAAGAGAGATCATTGGTAGAAAAAATCAACATACACAGAGAATGGGAAATCAGGGAAGAAGAACCACAGCTAAGAAAATAAAGCACCTAATTTTAAAAGGGGGGGGGAGGGGGAGGAAAGAGGAAAGAAAAGCAAGAAACAAGCAAACAAAGAAAAACCAAACAAACACACAAGCAAGCAGTCAATCAAAGCTAAGGAAGAACAGCATTCCTTCTTGGGCCCTTGTGGAACCTCTCAGCCTGCCTGTGTTAATCAATCAGTTACCTTGCAGGCTACTCTCTGCAGGTTTTGAGGCAGATTTTAGGTAGTAAACTAAGTTAAAAAATTTTTAAGTAACTTATTTTATTTTATTTTTTTTGAAGAATTAAGAGGCTCCCCTACAGGGGAGCTGAAACTCTGATACTCCTCAGCATGTAACTGTAAAATTGGCCGACTCCACGCCCTCCCGAGCCAAGTGGCTAGGTAAATCAGGCTTCCTCAGCAGATTCGCCTCTCCCCTCCACCTGGCACCACTTCAAGCTAGCTGGTGTGCTCCCCAAAGCTGCAAGGGGATCCAGGCAAACCCACAGAAAGGAAACCCCTCTCCACCCTCTGCCAGATCCCTCCCACTCTCAGAGAATGCTCCCTCTCACTGGGTTGCTGGCAGGAATCCTGGCTTGCCTTAGCCCTTTGCCCTGAGGGTGGGGCTTAGCTGTCCACATCTATGATTTCCAGCTGGGAAAAATTCATGATTTTATCTTGAGCAATCCACCTCACTGTCCAGCTTCCTTCAGATCCATGAGTTCTCGCTCCATGGGGTCCCAGAACAGACCATTTGGGCAGGATCCTGTCCCCAATCAGCCATCCTCTGTGAGAGAGATGGTGAGCGCCCACCTAAACCGACCCCATCTTGCCCCAGAATCTTTGTTGACTCTTGTAAAGGGAGTGAGATAGGGGTCTTCTTTCATTCTTTTGGATATACATATCCAGCTCTCTCAGCATAATTTGTTGAAGAGACTGTTTTGTCCCATTAACATGGACTTGGTAGATTTGTCAAAGACTAGTTGACCATATAGGTGAGGGTTTATTTTGGAACTCAATTGTTTTCCACTGATTGATAAGTCTACCTTTATGCCAGTACCATGCTGTTTTGAGTACACTAGCTTTGTATTATGTTACAAGGCCAGGCAGTAAAATTCCTCACATGTCATCTTTCTTTTTTAGGATGCTTCTGGCTATTCAGGTGCACTTCCCCTTCCAAATGAATTTGCTAACTGTCTTTTCTACTTCTATAAAGTAAGCTTTTGGAAATTTGATTGGTATTGCATTGAACCTATGAATCAGTTTGGGTAGGATTGACATCTTCACAATATTTTGTCTTCCAATCCATGAACACGGAATATCTTTCCAATTGTTTTGGCCTTCATTGATTTTGTGTGTGTGTGTTGTATTGTAGTTTTTTGCAAATAAGTCCTGTACTTCCTTGGTTAAGTTAATTCCTAGGTATTTGAGTCTTCTTGTTGCTATTTTAAATGGAATTTTCCCCTGATTTCCTTCTCAGGTTATTCAGTACTAGTGTACAAAAACATTTGCTTTTGCATGTTGATCTTATATCCTGCCACTTTGCTGAACTCATTTGTTAGCTCAAGTAGCTATGTTGCAGATATTTCAGAATTTTCTTAATATATGATCATGTAATTTACAAATAGTGACATTATTACTTCCTCTTTTCCTATTTGGATGACTTTAATTTTTTTTTCCTCATCTAATAGCCCTGGCTAGAACTTCTAGAACAATGTTGAATAACAGTGGTGACAGTGGGCATTCTTGTCATGTTCCCAATCTTAGAAGGAAAATTTTCAACCTTTTTCCCTTGAGTATGATGTTGGCTGTGGGTTTTTCATACATGTCTTTTATCATATTGAGGAATTTCCTTATATTCCTATATTTTGAAATGTTTTCATCAAAAAATGTTTTTATCGAAAAAAGATTTTGTTGAATGCCTTTTCTGTGTAGATTGAGATGGTCATGCTTTTATTTCCTTCACTTTTTAATGTGGTCTATTTACATTGATTGCTTTTCTTATTTTTATTTTATCTTATTTTTTTCAAAAGACATTTAGATTGCATAAATGCTACATAAAAATATAGGGGGTTCCCATATTCCCTGCTCTCCACACTGCCCCCATTTGCCCCCATTAACAACGTCCTTCATTAGTGTGGTATATTCATTGCAATTTAGGAACACATTTTGGAGTATTGCCATGTGGTCTTTTTTCCTTTTATTTGTTAATGTGGTGTGTTAAGTTGATTGATTTTCTTTTGTTGTACCACTCTTACATACCTGGAAAATATCTCAATTGGTCATAATTTATAAGTCTATTGACATGCTGTTGGATTTGATTTGAAAGTATTTTGTTGGGAATTTTTGCATCTATGTTCATTAAAGAGAGAGTTCACAAAAAAGATATCTTAACGGAAGCCTTATAGCCTGAAATAAAAAGACAGGAGAAAGAGATCTGGAGGAGAGAATAGAAGAAAGAATAGCAGAAAGGATAGCTAAAAGAGTAAATAGACAGATAAAAATATATGATATATGAAAACCACAGAATAAAATGGTGGAAGTAAATAATGCATTTACATAACATCTTTGAATGTGAATGGGTTAAACTCCCCAATCAAAAGATATAGGCTGACAGAATGGAGAAGAAGACATGAACAATCCATATGCTTCTTACAAGAGATTCACCTTAGACCAGGGATACAAACCACCTGAAAGTGAAAGGATGGAAAAAGATACTCTGCACAAATAGTAACCAAAAAAGATCAGTGTTATCTATACTAGTATCATATGAAACAGACTTTAAACACAAAAATGCTATAAGACATACAGATGGCCAGTATATATTAATAAAAGTGACAATACACCAGGAAGATACAACAGTCATAAATATCTATGCCTCTAACCAGGGTGTCCCAAAATATGGGAGACAAACTCTGGCAAAACTGAAGGGAGAAATAGACTTCTCTACAATAATCATTGGAGACTTCAACAGACCATGTACATCATCAGATATAACAACTAGACAGAAGATCATCAAGGAAACAGAGAAGTTGAACAATATGATAAACGATTAGATCTAACAGGCATATACACAATGTTGCCTGCAAACTCAGCCATTTATACATTTATCTCAAGTGCCCATGGATCTTTCTCCAGAATAGACCACATGTTAGGACACAATGCTGCTGTCAATAAATATAAAAAGCCTGAAATTATACAAAGGACGTTCTTAGATCATAATAAAATGAAACTGGAAATAAATAATAGACAGGATAAAGGTAAATTTGCAAATGTGTGGAGGCTAAACAACACATTCTTACGTAATCAGTGGGTCAAAGAGAAATTGCAAGTGAAATCTGTAAATATATTGAGACAAATGAAAATGAGAACACAACTTGTCAAAACATGTGGGATACAGTGAAGGCAGTCTTGAGAGGGAAATATATAGCCCTAAATGACTATATTACAAAAGAAGAAAATAACTAAACTCAAAGATTTAGCTGAACAACTAGAGAATCTAGAGAAAGAACCGCAAACCAATCCCAAAGCAAGCATCAGGAAAAAATAATAAAGATTGGAATATATATATATATATTTGTTCTCAATTTCATCTATTTCCAATAAATGAAAAAAGAGAAAAAGATTCAAATAATACAGTCAGAAATGAAAGGGGGGAAGTTATGACTGACCCCAAAGAAATAAAGAGGATCATAAGAGGATATAATGAGAAACTGTATGCCAACAAACTAGACAACCTAGATGAAATTGTCAAATTCCTAGAAATGCACAAATTGTCTAAACTGACACTATAAGAAATATAAGAACTTAAGAAACCAATCACATTTAAAGAGATTGACTCCATCATTAAAAATATCCCAACAAAGAAAAGTCCAGGACCAGATGGCCTTTCACGTGCATTCTCGCAAGCATTTAAAAAAAAATTAACACCAATCCTGTGTAAACTCTTCCAAGAAATTGAAGAGGAAGGAAAATTACCCAACGCATTTTATGAAGCCAACATCACCCTAATACCTTCATTCTTAATAGAAGAGCTTTTAATTAATAGTCAAGTATAGAATGAAAAACTTTTGTTTGAATCACTTCATCATATATTTCATATTATTATATTAAATCAATAGCACTGTATATCAAAATATAGCTGATGCAGCTCAGGTTGACCATAGCTTCTGTTAACTTAATTTGAATCTCCACACTGATGAAAATTAACATAGAATTTGTAAACACCGGGTGCAATTTTTTAGTATAAATTTTGACCATTATCTCTATCATTAATACTCTTCACCTTTCCTAAAAATTTGTGATACATCTTCAGCCCTAATCTTGTCACTATCGTTCCACATCAACTCATTTTTAATCCTCATCTATTTCAAAGATTATTTTAACCATGTCACCATCAAATAAAAAAAATCTTTTGCAATCAATTGGATCCTAAATAAAATTGAATTATTTCTGGGTGCAGTTTTACGATTTAGAATTAACTTATAGACAAGTCTTACAGAGTAAGTCCTCTCTAAATAGCTCCATTTGTACAATGTAAATATTTCCTCACCTATAAGTTAAAAGAATATTTTTCATTTTGAAATAATACTTAAAATATTGTTTTGGACAGCTCAATGTAATTGCCTAATCATTTAAATGGACATAAAAGGAAAACATTATTTTAATCAAATGTCAGTATATGAAACCCACCTTAATTGATCTCCCCCCTCCAGGGAAAATAAAATGAGAAAATTATGCTTTACACATGAAAAGATCATTCTAAGAATATAAAGTTAATAGAGTACTAAGGCAAAGCCATACAAAGATCTCTCTGCCTTTATTGATACAAAATTAATATCATTGCTAATTAAATGTGTTCTGTAATTTAGATTAGTCACTTTTAATAAAAAATTGTCTGAAACACCAGTTTCCTCTATTCCCAAGACCATAAGTGATTTTCATTTCCCTTCCTGGATATCCTTCTTTATGGGTTAGGTTTCCCATAAAATAATGATTTTTCCTATATAAGCAGACACTTAATTTCTATCTCCTTAATTTTAGAATACAAAAGAACTCTGATTTCTATTCTGGATTTAGCCATTAATTTTAGTAGTGAATTCTGCAATTTACTTGATTTTCTTCCAAAACAATTTCTTCATCCAAATTGAGAGACATAAATCTCCCTTACCTAACAGAGTGAGTTCTGAGTTTCATATTTAAAAATAAAGAAGAGATTTGAAAAGATAAGATACTATGTAATGAATATGGAATTATATTCAGTTTGACATTCGTACAACAGTAACAAAATTTTAGAGAGGTTAAAATTCCTTGAGGCTTTCCTGGGTTGATTATATAAAGAATGCCTCATATTAGCATTTAGAAAGTAAGAACAGGAAACAAGAATTATCTGAGCTCAGAGCCCAAATGCATAAACCATTAAAGAAGTCAAATTGAAACAACAATAAATTTAATGTTAAAATCCCCACTTTTTCTATTACCTCTTTATTTCACATAAAACCATTATAGCTCCACAATTATTGGCATTGAACTAGTTCAGCCATCCTAATTTTACACTAGGTGAAAATGGGATAATAAATTCATCAAATTCTCTAATTCTATAAAAATATAGATAAAACTCAAACACAAACTATAAACTCACCCTGTTTCTTTCTCCTATATGTGTAGGAGAAATCACTACCATCATTAACATCACAGGTAAGAATGGCAGTTAACAAATTCCAGAGAAATAAGAGAAACACAGATTCCAGTTTAGAAATACTTCCATTTGATTTTTAGTGCCTTGTTTGGAATCTTTGGGTAAATTTATTTGTCAGGTAACTGATGTTGCAGGGACATTGCTCTTTGAATTGTCTTCTCACTACCTTATATAACGTAAATCACTTTCTCTAATAAACACTTTGTTCACTTTTTACCAAAAGTTTTTATATTTTTTTCCTATGGAAATTCTCTCCACAACTAAGCATAATTTCTCTGTCACTGAGTGACTTACTTATCACAAGCACCTCAGGCAACATTTTGAATTTATTAGTATCCTAACCGCAAAACAAATAAGTCTGTGAAAATCAGAGACTAACTCTGTATTCAACTCTGTTTAACAATTAACTATGTCTACTAGGGAATCAAAAATAAATATTGCTCATAGCATATACAAGAAGGAAAGAAAAATAATTTAACACATGTTTTCTAATCTTTCTGCAATTATTATGGATTCATTCCTATGCTTTTTCTCTCATTGATTTCTCTCATTCCTCATTGAAATGCTGGCTATTATCATAATGTTCAGATTTTTAAATTTCAGATTCTTCAATTCATAACTCCCCCACTATTCATGATATTAATAATATGAATTTTCTAATTCTTCATACCATTTATAGATGAAAACTATGGATCATTATAGGGAAAACTGGCACATGTCACTCAAAAAGTATTCATTCAAATAATGGAAGGTCATATATTCAGAGCAATAATTTGAAGACATGTAGAATAATTTTAATATCGAAGAAATCAGATGAGATCTGTATTTCTATTACTTAAGTATTCCTAGAGGTATCCAGATACACATGATTATCTAAAAACTGGGTAAACAGTAAATTCAAAAATTATCTTTCTCTTATTCTTATTCTATGACATTGACTATCCCTTGCATACTTTTTGGAACTACCTTCCAAATAATCAACTCATCAGTTGGATTTCCTTTAGATTCAAGTTATCAGTCCCACTGCACAAAGTATATTATAAATAGTATGCAATTTACAATTAGCCTTGCTTTCTGTGATTTAGGCCTCTTACTCATTAGATATTCCTCTTGGTCCTCAATGATTTAATGTCCCTTCTCTGTGCAAAGTGTTTCTTTCAGAAAAGAAATTTTGGGGCCTTTTTCTTTGAGGGTCTTTTCCTTTCTTTAGTTTCCTTTATATTGTCCAAGGAGAAAAGAATAGCTTTAGGCCCACATGTTAGATAATGATCTACATCTGCCTGCAAAGTGGTTTTATTGTGCTCTCTGAGAGCATTATAATGGGCTTTGTTTATTTCCAAGTACCATTTTAGTAGATTTCCTAAAGTAATTGTGAACTTAGAAACATAATCATATTCTCCATAAATTAGAATATCCATACCAAAATAATTTGGGGGAAAAAAAAACAACACTTGACTGTATCTTAAGTCTCTCTGACTGCTCTTATTTCCTTATTTTCTTTTTCTGTATTTTCTTCTTCACATATGTGTGCAAAGTTAAACCTATCTTCCAATGTGCTGTGTGTGCAGAAAAAATAATGACAAATGCTTACTGA
The DNA here is from genome assembly GCA_029593785.1 of Cabassous unicinctus. Lineage (NCBI taxonomy): Eukaryota > Metazoa > Chordata > Mammalia > Cingulata > Chlamyphoridae > Cabassous > Cabassous unicinctus. Next base: position 955 of record JAQZBX010024967.1, on the reverse strand, counting down.
GCACTTGCACTCTTTTTCCCTACACCAAGTGTTTTATTCAATCTTCCAAGCAAACCAATGGTATGGACACTAAGATCATACATGAAAAAATCATATCTAAGGTCACCTTCCAAGGCAGTGTTGCTGGGTGTTGCTGGTTTTCCTCTAGGTTCTTGACTATGTTACATAAAATAATTTAAGAACATGCTGGTTTAGTTAGGCCAGTAGTTTATTGAGGAAATGAGAGAAGAGGAGACAGTAACTGATTATGGGTTCTCAGATATACTTGTGGGCTGGTCCAGTTAGAGAAGGGAGAAAAAGGGATGATTTTTCATCTGTGCATACTTTTTTAAACCATTAATTATTCCTCCTACTTGCTAATGTTCTATTGAGGGATCCCAGTTGTTTGCTATTTTGATTGATTACCCCACCCATCAATTCCCCCAGGGGAGGGCTCAATGATAAGTCCCTTTGAGAACATCCAGGGCTTTTCCTTGATCAAGGAAATTTTCCTTGATCAAGGAAAACTCTCATGGGTTCTTTGGTATTTTTCTTTTGGAGGTCTTTCTCATAAACGATTTCCAAGTGGATTCCATGGCCACATGTTTCAATGCCATGGTTTTCTACATGATTTTAGATTCATCTTCTCATTCCCTAAACTAGCCTGTCTCAGTAGAGATGGCCAATAAAAGTCAGAGGAATAGCTAATTCTATGGAAAGTGAAGGATTAAAATGAGAAATTTCTATAATGTGGGCTTCAAAAGTAGATCATGCTCTACTTTATTCAGGAATATTTCAATTGTAACTTTTTGTAATTTTTCTTTATATATTCTATTCCATAGTTTAAAAGGGCCAAAATATTCAAGTCAAATCTAAAACAAAGTCCAAATCATTGAAACTACCTAGTATATGAGGTTTGATTTGCCTACAAAGAATTAACTTGAAAACAAAACTAGGATTTTGGTTTTCTTTTTAC
>JAQZBX010024966.1:0-20183 GCA_029593785.1 Cabassous unicinctus | reverse complement strand
GGATAAGTTAGAATAAGCAAGGAAAATGGATATATTCTTTGTAACTTAAAGTCACCAACTCACTAAAGTACTTGTGTTATTTTTAATGTATATTTTATATGCCTACTTGGTATTGCTCAGTAATAAATAGATTCTCATAGGCTATGAAGAGTAGAAAAATAATTGATATACTTGGAGTCAAAGGTTTTCCTTCTAGTTTCTCATATCTGTTAGCCATTGCATTCAAATAGTTAATTTCACCACAAGGTGAAAATATTTACGGAGAAAGTTTGAAAGATATCAGAAAGAAATAAAGCATCAAAAAAACCCTGAATACGTTGAATGAGAATTTGAATTGAGATACAAATGGTTTATAAACAGATGTAAGATTCATGTAATAACCTTTATGTTAAAAAAGTTCTACTTTGATTATTGTTTATTGTATATAAAAACTTGAATATTTTCAGTATTACATGCAGTGTGTTCTAACCTATAACCTCATATATTTTTCCATAATGTAAATAATTGAGGTCGTGTGGTTGACATTTGTTTCTAGATTAGAGTTAAACATGAAAGATGCCTGAAGCTTTCACTTTTATGTGACATTAGCATGAAAATACTGGATTGTTTATAACATAATTTGTTTTCTGAACAAAGACAATCAATATAATTTGAATTTTAATTCTTTGTGGAAAACAATGTACGATTATAAAGAAACATATCTTTACTTCTTTAATTACTTCACTGTGACATATATTAAGCTTAATATTTGACTGTTCTGAGTGGTACAACCGATGAGTTAAAAATAAAATAAATCAGGAAGTTATCAGAGATGTCATATCTACCAAGGGCACTTGGTTACTTGTCAAAAAAGAAAATTATATCTACTGTTAAAGATAAAATACTATGTGATGATTTTCAGGTGATATTTCTATAAACCAAGAGAAAAAAAAAATGAGAGAAATCTGCTGTTTCTCATTACAGCTAGAAAACTAGCTTTCAGTCAGATTAACTCACCAGACTGAACAAGTAGTTCTTCAAAAAGTTGAACATGCTGTTTTCAGTCCAAAGCAGAACCTGTGTAACTTGAGCAAGTGTAGAGGACCTCATTTGAAAGTATGTTCCTGAATCTATAGCAATTTGTAACAGAGCAGAGACTCTTCATAAATTACTTGTGCAAACACAACTCAAGCTAAGTCAATCCTCATAGAAAGTTACTTTAAGGTGTGGTTATCCCTCTCAAAAATTAGTTATTTATGCTAACAGGACTTTCCCAGAAGACAGCTGTTTTCAAGTTTGCTATGCTCTTATTTATCGTTTACATACAGAGAAGCAACCCCATCCCACTGTCCCATCACTGTTTGGCAAAGCTAAGTCTCCATCACTCAAGGATCCTTCAGTTCCCCAACAGCACAGCTCAGGAGGAGAGAGGGATGTGGAAATCCTCCCACACTAAAAGCTACATGCTGGCTTCTCTCTTTCTGTAGGAGTGGGCCTAACCATCCTGTCTTCTTGGGATTGTCTTTAGGTTTCTGCAGTTTTTGTAGGTGTTGTATGAACAAAATGGGGAGTACATGCAAGGTTATCCCCAGGTATCCCCATACAGCATCCTTCCTAGCAATGATTTCATCAACTTCTTATTAAATGCTCAAATGTAAATGAATGAATTTTTTTAAGCGCTTAACATCATAGCCATTAGACAAAGGCCATTTAGCAGAGGGTCATTGATGTGATCTGCACTTCTAAATCCTGAGCCTAGGTTTTTACTTTGTCTTTGTGAAAATAGGAACATTACTTGGTTACATTTATGAAAAGAAGAAGAAAATAGAGCAAATGTAAATATCTGCTTCATTATCACATTCAATATTTTAAGTCATCACTTCAAATCATTCAATTTAGTTTGTTTTCAAAATTTTCATTTTTTATGTGTCATTCCAGCCCTGACCAACTTAAAGTTTAAAAATGAATTTCTTTGGAGTTAAACTTGACTTTGCTGATCCTAATTGTTCAATAGCATTTGATCATGAGAGAGAAAGATCAAGTAGTAATTGTTCCTTATGCCACACTTTTCCTGACTTTCTACCTAAAAGGTAATAGATTTTGTTTCATTGAAGAGTGATGTTTAAATTAACATGGGCACATATTGCTGCAACTCTCTATGAGGATCTAAGCTGTTTCAGCTAGTGTGGAACTTTTCCATTTTGGGAATTAAAATGGCCTGTTCTCTTGAAAGTCTACCAAGTTTGCTGAAAAGAAAAAAGTCCCATCAAATGAGCTTTTCTTCATGAACCCTATGACTCAAGGAGGTGTGAACAGTATCCAATATTTGACATATTCCATAGTTGTGAGTGTTCATGGTTGAGTGGGTCCTGGCTTACTCTTCCTTAGTCTCATCTACTTTAACCATCTTGATTTGTGATCTTTTCTTTCACTCTGGGTTAAACTAACAGCAACAAACACAACCAAAAAACTAACAAATTAACATGGTTCCTGCTTTAATTAATTTCTTAAAACTGTTGTTGGAAAGCTGGTTATTGTAAATTTCCAGCAATTTGTGATTAGCATTGTCATGTTTGTTGCTAGAGTATTATCTAGGTCCAGAAATCCCATAAGATGTAAGATATTTATTTCAATCAGAAATTATGTTTAAATATTTATTACTCTGATTTTTAAAGCTGTTGTGAATATATTTATAAGACAGAATCCACTGGAAAACATTTCATTGATCCTTATTATATATTTAACCACACATTATTGTACAATTCTGCATAAAACACAATATTCAAATGAATAAAATTGTTAAAATGCCTACTGTAATGCAAACTACAAATCTACTTTACTACCACAAAACTATCTGTGTTATTTATAATTAAGCTATGCACTCCAAAATTTGTATTTCTCTTATCAGCAGTCAACATCAGGTAAATTTTCAGATGATATAATTAAAATTTTCATGGGCCAGCTAAAAATAAAATATTGCTTCTAGGTGTATAAATGATTATTAACCTACTGTGTTCGTATTATTTATTTGTTATGGTTCATGAGAGAAAGTTCTCATATTTGTCTGTTAACACAGTCTACCTTCCACCACAGGATTCACTGTCATGTACAATCCCATGCCTTGTACAATCCATTCAAAGTGTCCACTCAGTGGCTCTCATTTTCATCACAGAGTTGTGCTGTCATCACCTCAATTTTAGAACATTTTCATTACTCCAAAAGGAAAAATCCCACACCTCTTTGTATCCTCTTATGTGTATCCCTTACATTTGATATAATATCTTCTTTGCCATTGCTGCAAAAATATTACAATAATACTGTTAACATTGTCCATAAGTTAAATTAGTTGTAAGTTTCTCGTGTGTCACCATATTCTTAGCACTTTGTAAAAGAACATTCTTTTATTTAATACTATTAACCACAATATTCATCCACCACCAATATCACTGTTATTCATTCCCTAAATTATTCTCTGCTTCATTTCAATTGACATTTATGTCTACAGACTACCCCATTCATCCACAATCACATTTATAAATCAGCAGTGTTAGTTATACTCACTATAATGTGTTACCATCAACTCTGTTCATTTCCATATATTTGCAATAAACCTTATTAAAAATTCTGCATACATTAAGCATCAGCTCCCATTCTCAACCCACATTCTATCTCCTAGTAACCTATGCTCTAGAGTTTACCTCTGTGAGTTTGCTAATAGTGTTTAGTTCATATTAGTAAGACCATACAATAGTTGTCCTTTTGTGTTTGTATTATTTCACTCAAAATAATAACCTCAAGGTTCATCCATGTTGTCATATGCATCCCCATTTCATTTCTTCTTACAGCTGAATAGTGTTCCATTGTATGTATATATCACATTTTGTTTAGCCAGCCGTCAGTTGATGGACATTTGGTCTGGTTCCATATTTTAGCAATTGTGAATAATGCTGCTGTGAAAATTGGTGTGCAAATATCAGTTCATGTCCTTGCTTTTAGTTCTTCTGAATATATTCCCAGTAACAGGATTGTTGGATCATTCTGCAGTTCTATATTCAACTTTTTGAGATACTGCCAAACTGTGTTCCACAGAGGCTGCACCATTCTACATTCCCACCAACAGTGAAGGAGCATTCCTATTTCTATACATCCTCTACAGCACTTGTGGCTTTGTGTTTTTAAAAATAATGGCCATTCTATAAGGTGTGAAATGGTATCACATTGTAGTTTTTTAATCAATTTTATTGATACATATTAATAAAGCATACAGCTCATCCAAGGTGTACAATCAATGGTATTTGCTATAATCACATAGTTGTGCATTCATCACTTCAATCATTATGAGAGCATTTTCATGATTTCAACAATAATAATAATAACCAAAAAACAGATGAAGAAACAAACAAGAAAATTCCTCACCTCTCAAGCTCTCTATGCTTCCCCTACTGTACATAGCTGATGTTTCTGGCTATTCTAGCCAAAGTGTATAATCAATGGCTTTTAGTATAATCACAATGTTGTGCATTCATCATCTTAAAAATTCTAGAACAATTTCATTACTCCAAAAAGAAAAACTCCAAACCCCTTAGCATTCCTTCCTTAGACCTACATAACAACTAATCTTTCATCTTTATGAATTGATTTATATTTACATTTTATATAAACGGAATCATACAGTATGTAGTACTCTGTATCTGGTCTCCTTCACTTAGTATGGTTTTTGTTTTTTTTTTTGTCTGATATTAACATTTTGTAGTATTAACTTACATTTGTTCAGCTTCAAGGAAAAATGGTCTTATAAATGCAATTCTACCCATAATTGTATTTCACATAACATATTGATATGTCACATAATATATTTAGTTCATAATAGGGCAATCGTACAGTATTTGTCCTTTTGTGTCTGGCTTGCTTCATCCAACATAATGTCCTCCAGATTCATCCATGTTGTCATATGTTTCACGACTTCATTTCTTCTTACCACTGTATAACATTCCATTGTGTGTATACTATACTCAATTTGTTTATCCATTCATCAGTTGATGGACACCTGGGTTGTTTCCAACTTTTGGCTATCGTGAATAATGCTCCTATGAACATCAGTGTGCAGGCATCTATTCATGTCACTGCTCTCAGTTCTTTTGGGTATATACCTAGCAATGGTATTGCTGGGTCCCATTGCATTGTAATTTTGATCTGCATTTCCCTAACAGCTAGTGATGTTGAACATTTTTTCATGTGCTTTTTGGTTATTTGTATTTCCTCTTTGGAAAAATGTCAATTCAAGTCTTTTGCCCATTTTTCAATTGGGTTGCATGTCTTTTTATCATTGAGACATATGATCTGTTTATATAACATGGATATTAAATACTTATTGGATATGTGGTTTCCAAATATTTTTTCCTATTGAGTATGCTGCCTTTTTACTTTCTTGACAAAGTCTTTGAATAACAAAAGTGTTTAATTTTGAGGAGGTCCTATTTATCTATTTTTTCTTTCATTGCCTGTGCTTTCGGTGTAAAGTTTAAGAAACTACCACCTACCATAAGATCCTGAGGATGTTTCCCTATATTTTCTTCTAGGAGTTTTATGGTTGTAGCATTTATATTTATGTACTTGATCCATTTTGAGTTAATTTTTGTATAAGGTGTGATATAAGGGTCCTCTTTCTTTCTTTTGATAGTCCATCCAGCACCATTTGTTGAAGAGACTGTTTTCACCCAGTTGGGTGGGCTTGACAGCCTTGTCAAAAATCACTTGACCATAGATGTGAGGGTCTATTTCTGAGTCCTTGATTTGGTTCCATTGGTCAATCTATCTATCTTTATGCCAGTACCATGCTGTTTCTACTACTATAGCTAAGTAATATGATTTAAACTTTGCTCTTCTTTTTAAAGACATTTTTTGGCTATTTGAGGCTCCTTACCCTTCCAAATAATTTTGATAATTGGCTTTTTTATTTCTGTAAAAAAAGCTTTTGGGATTGTGTTGAATCTGAAAATTAGTTTGGGTAGAATTCACATCTTAATGATAGTCTTCCAATCCATGAACATGGAATGGCCTCCCAGTTATTCAGGTGATCTTTGGTTTCTTTTAGCAATGTTTTGTAGTTTTCTGAATACAGATCCAATATGTCATTGTTTAGGTTTATTCCTAAATATTTGAATTTTTTTCTGACTTCCTCCTCTGATTGCTCATTGGTAGTGTATAGAAACACTACTGATTTTTGCATTTAATCTTGTATCCCTTCACTTTGCTGAAATTGTTTATTAGTTCTAGTAGCTTCGTGTGGATTTTTGGGGATTTTCTAGATATAGGAGCATATCATCAATGAATGGTGAAAGTTTTACTTCTTCCTTTCCTATTTGGGTGCCTTCCATTTTTTTCTTGCCTAATTGCTCTAGCTAGAACTTCTTTCACAATATTGAATAACAATGATGACAGTGGGCATCCTTGTCTTGTTCTTGATCTCAGCAGGAAAGCTTTCAGTCTTTCACCATTGAGTACAATGCTAGCTGTGGGTTTTTTATGTATGTCCTTTCCATGTTGCAAAAGCTTCCTTCTATTCCTATCTTTTGGAGTGCTTTATCAAGAAAGGATGCTGCATTTTGTTAAATGCCTTTTCTGCATCAATCGAGAGTATCATGTGATTTTTCTTCTTCAATATAGCAATGTGGTTTATTATACTAATTGCTTTTCTTGTGTTGAACCACCCTTGCATACTTGGGCTAAAACCCACTTGATCATCGTGTATAATTCTTTTAATGTGCTTTTGGATTTGGTTTGTAAGTATTTTGTTGAGGATTTTTACATCTATATTCTTTAGAGAAATTGGTCTGTAATTTTCTTTTTTTTGTAGTATCATTTTCTGGTTTTGGTATTAGGATGATGTTGGTGTTATAGAATGAGTTTGGTATCATTCTTCCTGTTCAATTTTTTTTGAAGAGCTTGAGAAAGATTGGTATTAGATCGTCTTTGAAAGATTGGTAGAATTCACCTGTGAAGCCATCTGGTTCTGGGCTTTTCATCTTTGGGAACTTCTTGATTACTTTTTCAGTCTCTTTACTTGTGATTGGTTTGTAGAGGTCTTCTATTTCTTCTAGAGTCAGTGTAGGTGGTTCATGTGTTTCTAGGAATTTGCCCGTCTCATATACATTGTCTAGTTTTTTTGGCTACAGTTGTTCATAGTATACTGTTATGATCTCTCTTATTTCTGCAGGGTCAATGGTAATGTCCCCCTCTCATTTCTGATTTTATTTGTTTGCATCTTCTCTCTTTTTTTCTTTGTCAGTCTTGCTAAGAGTTTGTCAATTTTGTTGATCTTCTCAAAGAACCAACTTTTGGTTTTGCTGATTCTCTTTATTGTGTTTTTGTTTTTTTATTTCATTTATTTCTTCTCTGATCTTTATTAATTCTTTCCTTTGCCTTGGTTTGGGATTAGTTTGCTGTTCTTTTTCTAGTTCCTCCAGGTGTGCAGTTAAGTCTTTGATTTTAGCTCTTTCTTCTTTTTTAATGTAAGTATTGAGGGTTATTGCTTTTCTTTTGTTGCTTTCAGAATCCTCTCTTTATCTCAAGTATTTGTCATTCTGAATAGTAGGTGTCTCAGAGTAGGTCTATTCAGATTTATTCTGTTTTGGGTGTGTTTTCCTTTTGAATATTGATATTTATGTGCTTCATAGAGTTGGAAGTTTTTCAGTCATTAGTTCCTCAAATATTATTTCTTCCCCTTCTCTGTACTTTTCTCCTTCTGGGACAACAATAATGTGTATGTTTGTGTATTTCACACTGTTATTCAATTCCCTGAGATCCTATTCAATTTTTTTCATTCTTTTCTTTTTCTGTTCTCCTATCTTTTCAAGTTCAGATGCTCAGTCCTACAATTCACTAATTCTGTCTTCCGTCAAGTCAAATCGGCTGTTATATGCCTCTAATCTGTTTTTTTTTCTTTTTTTTTTAATTCTATTTTTTTTTCTAATCTGTTTTTAATCTCACATGTTGTGTCTTTCATTCCCTTAAGCTCTGTTATTTTTCTTTGTAGGCTTTCAAATTGTTCTTTATGCTCACCCAGTGTCTTCTTAATATTCTTTATGTCTTTAGTCATATTTTCCTTTAACTCCTTGAATTGATTTAAGAGATTTGTGTGATCATACATTGATTAATTGTCTTAAATCCTGTCTCTTGTTAGGATTTTTGGTTTGTTCCTTTGGCAGGGCCATCTCTTCCTGTTTCTTAGTATGGCTTGTAATTTTTGGTTGATGTCTAGGCATCTGAATATATTGGTGAGTTTACTCTGACAGTCAATTTCTTTCTTGCCTAATGGTTCTGTTTCCCAACTATTCTTTGATTTTTGGGGGTCAGCTCATTCTAAGTCTTTAAAATTGCCCAGTTTAAGTTATCAAATAGGGCCAGGGACTCACTAATGGGGTACATATATGATCAAAGGGGTCTGGGACAAGCGACTCCAAAGTGTTTTTCTTTTTGCAGTTTCCCACCTGGCCAGCAGATGGTGGTCATTGATGAATCTTTCCATGGAGGTGTCTCTTTCAACTTCTACATGACTGTGATTCTAGTCTGGCCAGAGCCAAGATTCAAAGTGGTCTCTGCTGACCAAACTCACTGAAAAGAAACCACTCTCTGCTCTCTGCCACACCCTCCCTCTTTCCAGGAAGGAAGACACCAATTCCCCTCTCAGTTGGCTTTAGTGTGTCCTGGGTTTTACTCAGCTGCTCCCTTTGAGGTTACTAACTCACAATTTCTGTTTCAGCTTCTTCATCTTTGTCTCTCACCCTTCTGGAGGATGAGTAGCACTCTCCTGTTTTGCAGATTACCAAAGCAGCTCCCTTGGACAGCCTCTTGCCATCCCTCTGTAGCTTTTGTGAGAGAGTTGAGTCCTACCTACCTACTTCATTGCCATCTTTCCAGAAGTCTCTGCAGTATAATTCTTAAAACTATGTTTATATAGTGAGACTTAGAAACTGTGTCAAAATATATTTTCATATGTGTAACAAGAAAGCAGTACAGAAAAAAGTTTAATTCTTAATTAAGATGGGAACAGAAAAATTTCAATGTATCAAATAATTAATTGAACCATCAGGTATGTCTGAGAATGCTTTAGTACTTTTACATGTGATTATTAATTTTGGCAAAAGTAAACCCGAGACTAGAACAACTGGAAAAAGCAGATCAGAGTTGAAATGTATTTTTAGGATTTCATTATTAAACCTTTCTTGATGATTATGTCTAGAATTCAAAACTAATGCAAGAATGTTAAATATTGTTATTGTAAATATAGCACTTTCCCATCAACACTCTAAAACAACTGTGGACATGCCATTTTTCCCCCAGTGAATTATCTGTCATTTCACCTTGTTGAATTCTACTGAGAATCAGCATGCTCTATAAGTGTTCTGTTTACCCTGATAAAATGTAAAACTCCTATAACTTTTAGGAAAGACTTGATTGATTTCACAGCTGGCTTGAAAAATGGAGAGAACAGATGGAGTAGAATAATAACTATGATTTCAAGAATCATAGCAATTTTTCCATGGACAATGACAATTGGTATGGGAGTAACCATGCCAACTTTCAATTATCCATAGTAGCGGTCAATTGGGAAGAGTAATGGCAATCCCACAGACAAGCCAGAGCTTAACTTTAGTCATTACTGATTGTGCTTTACTTTCTTGATTTTTTACAATGCTAGTGAGCAACTCTGATTAATGTGAAATATATTTTACCCCTCCTCTGTTGATGCATCTTTTAATGGTAGTTGTAGAAAGAGTGAAATGTCCACAAATAAAAGTGAGGGACACACACACAAGAGAGGAGAATAACCAAGGACTGTAATATTTCATGAGTGTTACATAGTCTTTTAAGGCCTTATTTTTAGTTACTGCATACAATTTCATTAGATGTTTAAATAATATTTTGTTTGACTACTGCCTTGTTGTTGGACATTGTCTTCACTTGCCAGGCCTACAATGGCAAATACCACACACTGTTTGACTTAGCAACAGGAATTTATTGTGTCATGGTTTCAGGGGCTATAAATTCAAAATCAAAGTCTCAGCAAGGCCATGCTTCTCCCTGAAGCCTGTAGTTTTCTGGTGCTGGCTTGTAGCAGTCCTTGGGGTTCCTTGGCTCACGTATCTGCCTCTCATCACATGGTGGTCTCTCTTGCCTTGTGTCTGCTTTTCTGGTTTCCCTGACTTCTGGCTTCTTCCTGTGTCTTTCTCTGACTTCTGGTTTCCAGATTCTTCTGACTGACTGTGTCTGAATTTCCTCACTTTATAAGTCTCCCAGTCATAAGGAATAAGACTTACCCTGATTTAATAGAACCATACCTCAACTAATAATATCATCTTCAAAAGATCCTATTTACAAGTGGGTTCCCACCCACTGGAACATGGAGTAGGAACATGTCTTTTGTTGGGGTATGCCATCAATCTACCACAGACATTTAAATCTTTCCCACTTTTTTGCTTCTTTTTTTGTTTTGTTTTAGGTAGTATGTATAATTAACACACTTTGCAAGCAACTTTAAACACTCCTCTGATTTTTCCCTTTAGCTGTATTTCTGGATTTTAGAATTATTGCATTGATAGGTGAGGACAATTTTAAGGTTCTCAATACATATACTCCAATTGCTTTCCCCCAATTTTTTAAAAATCAGTTTACATAGTCACAAGTAGTGGGTGTTCCTTTATCCTCCATCTCCCTCAACACCTTTGAGTCATCTGTCAACTCCTGATTAATCTCTGCATTCATTCTTGCTCTTCTGTTCATTCTTCAAATTACAGCCAGACAGATCTTTTAAAAATAGAAAAATCATGTCGCTCCTGTGCCTAAAGCATTTTAGTGGTTTTCCAATAGGTTGAAATCCAAAACCCCCTCACATATCCTACATCCTTGGACAATCTGGCCTCTACTTGCCTCTCAGAATTCACCTTTCACCTCACTCCCCTTTACTGCCACTCTTCTTTCATTTCTCTCCTGCCTCAGGACTGTCCATTGGTGTTTCTACTGCCTGGAATATTTTGCACTCCACTTGCCTAACTTCTATTCATTCATCTTGTCTTAAAAGTCATTGTCTCAGAAGAGACTTCCTTGACTTTTCAATCAAAATCAGTTCCTTTTGTTATGATTTCTCATTCTTTGAGCATTACACTTTACCTTTATAGCACTTACCACAATTTATAATTATAAATGTACAGGTATGAGTATTTTTCTGAATATCTGTTTCTGCCATGAAAGCATGGACTGTATCTGTTTATCCCTTTCTCCAACATCCAACACAATGTCTAGCACATAGAAGAGTACAATTAATTCATTACTGGAGGGGAGTTGTATAGATAAGATTAAGTAATATTTCTTTTCAACTTCTTGGGGTATTTAATAATTTTTATTTTGATTCATTCAATTCAGTATCAACCCTGTTTTTCTGAGACTCCTGGTATTGAATTTGTGAGATTTAGTTAAGGATCAAAATTAATTTGGCATGTATGACTTTGAATTGGTGTTGCAAAAAAGACATTACATAATATAATAGTGTACTAAGATTTGCAAAAAATAAATCAGCTAGCTTATTTTCATAATTTGTGAAGCATGTTGCATTTTGATGAGCACTATTTACCTCCTGATTCTGCAAAACAATACTATAGTTCTTTTATACTCGATATGATAGTGTCTTTTGAATTTAGTAGTGTTAAAGTTCGTCTATTGACTCCTATGTCATAATTTTTAGTTGCAATTACAGAGAATTTAGGCTGTTGACTGTAGTGACCTTGAGTTGGTTTGGTTAAGCAAACTTATTCATCATTTTATGTAATGGAAGGACAAAGAAATATGGAAATTTGGGAGCACATAATGAGGGGTAAGTAGAAAAGGCATGATCCTCATTTATATAATGGTTAAGACAACTTGACTTTTGGTAGTTTCTCATTAATCAGGGCAGAATATTTTACAAAAGTCGTTTTACCATTTGTAACAATTTTACTTTTGTTCTTTTTGACCTTTATTTCAATTATCTTGTTTTTTCACTCCAGGCTCCAAAAGATGTCTCAGATTTCTGCTCACAATTTTGTCCCCTTTTTACCCTTTCTATGGATCTGCCTATGCCATAGACAACTCCTCTACTCTCCCATTTGCTGCCATTCCCTCACCTTCTTGTTAATCTTGTGACCCTCACTGCTTTCTTTTCCACCTTTTAAAAAAAATTAATTAATGTATTTTAAAGGAACTTTAGATTACATAAATGTTACATAAAAACCAAAGGGGATTCCCATATGCCCTGCTCCCTACCCCTCCCACATTTTCCCACATTAACAACATCCTTCATTAGTGTGGTACATTCTTTACAATTGATGAACACATTTTGTAGCATTGCCACTAAGCATGGATTATAGTTTTCTTTGTAGCTTATACTCTCTCCCACACAATATTGTAGGTTATGGCAAGATATATAATGGCCTGTATCTGTCGTTGCAATGTCATTCAGGACAATTCCCAAGTCCCGAAATTGCCCTCATATTACATCTGTTTTTCCCTCTCCCTTCCCTCAAAACCTCCAGTGGACACTGCCTCCACGTCAATGATATAAGTTCTTCAATTGCTAGAATCACAATGTCTATAGTAGAATACCAGTAAGTCTACTTTAGTCCATAGTTCATTCCCCAATCCGGAGGATTCTGGGATGGTGATACCCACTCCACCTCTAACTGAGAAGGTTTCCCACCTGTTTTGATTTCATTCCATCCAACTCTGCTTCCCTCTTCAGGTTGCATTCTTTCATTTCTCAATTTTAGTCAGCTGTCAGAAAAGAAGAGTGTTTTTAATATAAACATATAGATTCATGAACTCTAGAGTATACTCATAAACAAGGGAAAGATCTACTATATAGTTCTGTACCCTATCTCCCACCCCTGAGCATTTCTGAGTGGGACCGAGTTTTAAATTAAGAAAAAAGATAAAAGTAATGCAGACATTTGGTGAGGTTTTTAGTGTTTTTAGTGTATGAAAAAGATGTGGTTTTTAAAAATAAACACTGGAATGGTTTTAAAAATTAATCTAGCAATTGTTTCTGCTTAACCTTATTATCAAACATTCAATATTTCTGTTTTCAGAAAGCCTCAGTTAATAAATATACTTTGTTAACCAAATCTCTTTGTTAGAGGTGCATTCCAGATGGTAGGAAGAAAATTATTTCAATGTCATCAACTATTAGATGACAGGTGCATTATTTTTATTTAGAAGCCATTCAGTGTAAAAGCAATTTAATCTATTGGAATTGCTGAACAAGTGTGACCATTAGACTGAAATAGTGGGTTACCACTGCACAGAAAAAGGAGGTGATGGTGCAGCTGCTGTTCCAAGTGGATGTTGTGCAACGATTGGCTGGCTGACAAGCAATTGTCTGGACTTACCATCTATTCCTTCTTAGTCTAATTTCTTAAAGTAACATTATCCTTGTTTCTAATTTTTCCTTGCTAATCTTCACAATCCTCTTCAAACCATATAAGTTACTCCCCATCAATGATCTGTTATAATAGCAGTAGAGGATAAATGACACAAGTGACAGAAAGCAATTAACAATTGTGGTTTGTCCTTTCTTAATTTTTCTTTTTATTCTTCACTTTCTGCTCATAATGATACCATATGATCAAAAATAAAGATAAACTATTAAAGCATTAATGCTTTGGGCAAACATTTTGTGGAATGTTATTTTAAGTACCTGCACTTGTCCAGCCCTGGGGAAGAGTGTGGCAATGCAGATGGCTTCACCAGCTGGCTATATTCCAAGAGCTCACTGATAATGATCCTTCCTCCCACTTAAGGTTTACTGCGTGTTCAGATGATTCATGCAGCCGATGTCTTGCTGTAAACCATAGAGCTGGGACATAGAGTAACACCCAGTAAGCAGAGATAGAATCAGGGGTTCTTCCTTAGGTTACAGGAACTTAGGAGGTCATGTACGTGGAATCTCATCCTTTATTCAGATTTTGACAGGTGGTCATTTAGGTGCTGCTCATTACTACTAGTAATAGGACAATTCTACATTCTTTATTTTAAGCAAAAATCTATTTCCCTTTTTTTTTTTTTTTACCAATTTATCCTAGATTTAACCCTTTGGAACAATGCACTCTCAGATTATTCCTTCTTCAAAATGACTGGCAATCTTTTGTAGAGTTAAGACAGTTGACACACTCTTCTGAGTGTGATGTTAGTACTCACGTTTTTCCATAGTGCTTCATAGGTCATGGCTTATAGCTTCTTCGTGATCCTCATGGCCTTCATTTCACAATGTTTTACCTGATCAGTGTCCTGTTAAATGTGGCATTTAGAAGTGAATATATATGTTTTTCAGTGTGTTTTGAGTAGTGAAAAATATAGGCAGTGTAGTAGAATGAAGGAACTTAGTTTCAGTAGATGTGAGTTCTTATTCTCACTCTGACTCTAACTGTTTCAAAGTCTTCATTTGTACAAGGAGAGTGCTCAGATCGATCATCTTTAGAATCACAAATGTTCAGAGCTAGAATGGATCTCAAAATGTAGAGAGTCTATAATGCTGTGAGGCCATTGTTGTTGTTTTTTTGTTTTGAGTCAAAATGTAATCTATCTATGCTAACTTTTATTTTGAGGGTTAACCTATTGTTCCTATTTATCAACTTACAACTTTTGCTACTAGCTCTTACAATAGTTGCCTTTTTCCAGCTTTGTTAATAGCCATGAACTTTATATACACAAATTCTGGGTCTTTCAGTAACTGATATAAATATTGAATAAGACAAGGTCTTGGGCACAGCACTGTGGTACACTTCTGGAGTACTCTTTCTAGGTGGCAACCAAACATAAATGGAGATTCAGTGAGCATCTTTATTCAATCACTTGCTCACTTACCTCACTGCAATTTAACCCACAATTATCCAACACATTCTAGGAAACAGTTAAATGTCTTAATGAATTACATACACCAACCTCATAACACTTGAATGATTCTTTTTTAAAAAATTTTGACATGGTATTTCTTCTTGATAATCAATCATCTTATTATTATTATTTTTTTTACTAACAACCTAAGCTGTATAATAATTAATTCTAGAATTTTGCTGGAGATCAAAATCAAACTTATTCTTCACTCATGTTTTTTTTTTTTTTAATGAGGAAAAATATTATAATTAGGCATCTTGCTTTTCCAAGATTCTCAGAGATTCATGTTAGTGGCTAATTTCCATGAGCTCTTAATTATCTGTACTTAATCTGTTCGCTTCTATCTTAATGTCTGTCTTGGTCTCAAGGGTAGTTAGCTAGAATCAGTAAATCAAAAGGCCTTCAATTTATTTTCAAAGCAGTTTGATGCCAAGCCCTAACCCAACATGATACAGACATGTTGGGTTTTAGAACATGTTTGCTTGCTGAATTACCCATTTATTCCATCATTTAGAACCTATTCTATACTACATACTGTGTTCAGCACTGGAGTAACATATATGAAAGAGACAAAACCTTCATTTAAAGATCACGTAGAAAGTGTTTTATGTTGGTTTGTACAGGATGCTGCTGGGAGGAGAGAAGGGATTACCTAAGTCTGCCTGAGAGAGGGAGGTGAGTTTGGGGAAGGGGTCACAAGTGAGTCTTGAAGCATGGGTAAGTGTTCTCCAGAACAAGGGAGAGGCAAATGAAACAGTTCATTCAAAGGCACAGAGTGGAAAATAGTTAGGAGATGGGATCCAGACATTGTGTGACAAAAGAAAAGTAATAACCACCAGGGGAGAAAAAGAAGAAAGGTACTTTTAAAAAACTGCCTGAAACACAGTTTCAGGCAGAATAACTTGATGCTTCTGGAAGAATCTTCCCATTGAAGTCTCAGACAAAAGAGTCAGAAAGGCTGATGTCCTTTTGAAAGGCTCAGTCTGGCTTAAGTATGACTTTGTTTAAAATTTTTGTTAGGCATTCCCATGAATTTCTGAGGCTATTTTCTTAATTAAGTTTTTAAAATTTATAGAAATTGAATATTTTAGTCTAAGGAGAAAAATGGATTTGGTCTTTAGGTTTATTCTGCTTGTTAAGGTCCTAAGGCAACTTAATCTGAATCATTTCATCCTCCCTTTGATTAAAGAAAGAAACAAAAAGAAGAAAGAGCAAGAGATATAGTCACTTCTTTTAGGAGTCAAACAAGGCTAGCATTTGATCATAAAAATAAGTTAGTGGGTCCTTGGCTTTTCTGATTATAAATGGCTATGCTCATATTTACAAAAGAACCCCAAGTTTTACTGGTCTAAATTTCAATAATTTACTATCTAGATCCTCATTCCTTTCTTGTGATTTCTGAACCTCCACCCCCTCCCCCCATTTGACCCTGTTCAAAATGTCACAAGAATCCTCAGGGATTCTAAGTGCATTTCCTTTGTGAACTGATCATATGTGAGTCATTAGTAGGCCTTTCTGTCATTCCCTCTTTGGGTTCTTGGAAAGAGGCATAAGAGATTTCATGTATAATTCTAGCTGGCATTTGCAACTTTTGTTATATCTCCAGTTAAGTTGATTGCTGTTGCCTCTTGCAGCCCATGGGTCACGGCCACTGCTCAGTACTGAACAGGCCACCCCCTTCCTTCTTCTTAGGCTAGAGAATTAGTTCTCAACTGGGGGGGATTTCACCTCCTGCCTTACCCCCAGGGGACCGTGGGCAATGTCTGGAGACATTTTTGGTTGTCACATCAGGTACTGGATGCTACTGGCATCCAGAAAGTAGAGGCCAGGGATGCTGCCAAGCATCCTACAAGGCACAGGGCAGCCACCTACAATAAAGAGTTATTTTGTCCAAAATGATATTGATAGTGCCAAAGTTGAGAAATCCTGGACTAGAAAGAAGAAATTTCCATTTTTTCATGATAAAATTTTTAGAAGTGGTTCTTAGGGCAGAGTTATCATACTCCTAAGTGACATGGTGAAATTGAATTATAATCATCTACTGATCTATCTGTAAATATATATATGATTATTTAGGTGTATGTGTAGATAGATAGCGAACATGTTTTACATTCCTCCAGTAGATAATATTCATTTTTGCATATTCACAGACCACTTAGAAAAATTAATGATGGCCTGGACAAAAGAAAAGTTTAAAAAGCAGTAAATTTGCAAGACACATTCCTGGATATAAATGATAATAAAGAAACCAAGAAATGAAAAAAACAAAACAAAACAAAACAAAAAAAACCACTTCTGAGTTGTTCTTGAACCAAAGAGTAAATTAAAGGGAATAGTCATAAAAATAAATAAAAATGAAATTAGTTTATACTACAACATATGGAACATATCAAAACCTTTACCTAGAGTGCAAAACTTGTTTATTATAAAGGAGAAAATGTTAAAAATAAAGGAAATACGTTTTTAACTTATATGATAATAAAAGCAGCGACATAATAAACCAAAATAAAATAGTAGAGGGGAATTTATGTGAATATAATCACCAAAATTAATGAAACAGAAAATTTTTTAAATTGTAGGAAGGAAAAACAAATCCAAAAGCTGGTTGCTAAGAAGACCACTAAAATAAATAAATAAAATTCAATTAAGAAAGAAGAAAAAAAAGACAAATTAGGAATAGAAAAGAAGACATGACCACAGATAGTGGATAAACTAAAAGAATTAAAATGATTCTCAGTTACTATTACATGTATTTCTATGGAAATAAATTTGATGACCAGGAAAAAAGTGGCTATTTCCTTTAAAAATTAAATGTGAAAAACTGACCAAGAAGAACTGGAAAATATGACTAACCTAATTACTGTGGAAGATATTGGAAAAGTGATTTAAGATTTACCATTAAATAAGGCACCAGGACTAATTGAATTTTCACAGGGTTTTATCTAGCCAATGTTATTTAACTATTCCGGGTCAAAGAGAACGATGAACAGCTTCCAAGAAGTCAGCATAATTTTAATTCCAAACCTAAAAATAAAAACTATAATCAAATATTATTTATGAATATAGGTACAAGTATTTTTAAATGAAATATTTACAAGTAGAATTTAGCCTCTGAGCAAAAGAAAAATCGAGTAATACTAGGAAGGTAAGGGAAATTAAAGTTACAGAAATCTATTAACATAATCCATTACATCAACAAGCTGAAGGATAAATATTATATTATTGTATTGATAAATCTTGATGCTTCTAACAATATTCAATAGTCATTCTTAATAAAAACTCCAAGTATAATAGGAATTGATGGAATATTGTTTATTAAATATTTGCTAAAACCCAACATCAAATATTATTCTGAAGGGCAATACTATGTTAAGAAATAAACAGGTATAATTAAAACCAAGATGACAAAACTGCCAACACCATTGCTGTACAAGAACATTAAATAACTTGTTTGAGCATTGAGAAAAAAGGGTACGAACACATCTCTTTTACTAATGATTTGATTGTATGGGTAGAAAGCCTAATAAACTTTGGTAGAAAAAAAAATATTAATTGATAAGAGAATTTGGGAAAGTGGTTGGATACCAGAAATATATTGAAAAAGCAATAGTCTCTATTTTTGTCTTAAGAATGTAGAAATGTAAATAGAAAAGTGATCTATTATGTAAATGTTAAAAAAAATGAGAATTTTTGGAAAATTTTAGTAAGAAAAGGGCAGGATATATAAGAAGAAAATCAAAGGATATGAAACAAGATCTAGATGAATATAAATAGATACCATATTCTTAAACAAGGAAACAATATTTAAAAGTCCATACTTTAAACTAAATATATAAATTTAATGCAGTTCTAATAGGAATTCAAATGTTTTAAAATTTATTGTGAGGTTGGAAAATTGCTTAAAGTGTATATGAGCAAATAAATACATGAAAATAGTCCACAAATTTTGGGGAAAAACAATAATGAGAGTGAACATGTTTTAAAGACATCATAACTTTCTATTTCTATAAAGTCATGATAATCAAATAAATATTGTTTCCACATAGTATACAGATAAGTGCAACAAAACCAAAACTCTAGAAATTGACCCTGGAATATGAAAATTTAATTTAATAAATTTGGCATTTCAATTCAATGGGAAAGTATGGCTTATTCTGTAAATGTTCTTGCACTAATGCCCTATCCATATGAAAAATATTTTACACCATACACAAAAATAATTCCAGATGGATAAAGGATTTATATTTTTAAAAAATAAATGTTTTTCATTTGTACAGGTATAATTAAAACCAAGGAATATATCTAACTAAGATTTGAAACCCAAAGACTATAAAGTAAAAGAGAAATGAATTAGACATTGTGATGGTTTGGAGCTGTTGTACCCCTGAAAAACTTGTTTGTAAACCTAATCCATTCCTGTGGGTGTGAAACCATTGTAAGTAGGGCTTTTTGATGAGGTTATTTCAGTTAAGGTGTGACCCACCTCAATCAGGACAGGTTTTAATGCCATTACTGAAGTCCTTTATAAGCATAATGAAATTCAGACACAGAGAGAGAAAGCTACAGAGGAAGCAGCCAGAAGCTGAACATCATCAGAACCTGGAAGAGAAGGGAGAGACCAGGAGATGCTGCATTGTGCCTTGCCATGTGATAAGCTAAGGACCAAGGGACTCCAGCAGCCAGTCCCAGAATGCCAGTCTTCAGGAAGAAAGCAGGGCCTTGATGATGCCTTGATTTGGACTTCCTCTTAACCTCAAAACCATGAGCAAATAAATTCCCATAGTTTAAGCTGAACCCTTGCATGGTATTTGCTTGAGCAGTCCAGGAAGCTAAAATGGACATTTAAGAATTAAAAATTTCAAAGATATAGGGCCATTATAAAAATCAGTTAGGAAATGATAGTTCTGGGAAAAGTATAATGCAATTACATTTAACAGGTTAGTATTTGTACTCCTCAGAGAGTTTTTACAACTTGGTAAGAAAATACAGTTTTTAAAAGGATAAAATGTGTGAATAGGCAGTTCAAAAATAGAGCAAATCCAAAATTCTAATAAACATAAAAACAGGCTCAGTTTTCCTAATAGTTAGGAATATGCCATTTAAAGAAATTATAAGATAGGACTTTACAGTGATCAAACTACCACTTGCTGCTAGAAGTGACTTGGGGACAAATGTATTCCTATACATTGCTGGTGGTTTGTGTACAGCCATAAGCTCTTTTGAAAAGCAATTTGTAAATATCTATTGAAAAAACAAAAATGCATAATCCCTTCACCTAGAAA
>JAQZBX010024965.1:0-29838 GCA_029593785.1 Cabassous unicinctus | reverse complement strand
ATAAGACACACGTACTGCCCTGTGTTTTTCAGATACATTTGATCCACTTGCTTGGGGGCACATACCCTGATTGTGCTTTCCCCCAGATGGAAGCCACTTGTCTGGTGCCACCTGTTCAGAGATCCTTTCTTTGCACCTGAGATTTGAAATGCTACCTTGGGTTTAGTATATAAGATGTAAAGAAACCCAACAAACTTGTCTTCATCACCCAGTTTAAGAAAAAGAACGCCAGCATGCCCTGTGCCCCGTGGGTACCGCCACCCCTATTGCCCCCCTTCCCCCTCCGAGGTGGCCACATCCATGGATGAGGCCATTGGCATGCTCGTCGGCATGAGGTATTGTCAGACTTCTTGATGCCTGGCAGTCTGGTGGGCTGAAACCGTATCTTACTATGGCTTATTTCCATTTCCCGGGTTGCTGGTAAGGCTGGGCATCTCTTTGTATGTGTTTCAGCATTCCAGGTGCTGTGCGGTGCTTATTAGAGGGAGGGACAGAAAGAAAGGCCTTTTGGACAGAGGGTGCAAGAAACATAAGCGACTTGTCTCTAATGTTAGTCTCCCTGGATTTGTAAGATTTGGGGTTGGCAGGGATTAGAGCTGCTTCCAGGATGGGTGCAGGCGAGGGGGAGGCCAGGAGGGCCTAGACTGAAGTCGAGCCTGAGCAGTGGAGGCCACACGGCTCGTGGGCAGGAGGTCTGCCGGTCAAGGCAAAGGCGGCCTGGGCTACACGCCCCCCTCAGGGCCTTGGCGCCTGGCCAGCCCGGGACACCCATCGGAGTCATGGGCGCCTGCTCCTCTGGCTGACCCTGCTCCTCTCATATGTCCTTCCCACTGTCCAACCGCCAGCCACTGACCTCTGGCACCTGGGCACGCCATATGCCGCTGGTCCTCCTTACTAGCTGTGCACAGCGCCCCCAGCCGGGCCGTCTGGGCAGCTCGTGTTCTCTCCGGGCAGCGTGCTCCTGAATCCCTCTGGAGGTCTTCCCAGCCTCGCCGTTAGCTCCCATGCGAGTGCTGACAGAGACCCCACCTGAGTCCTTCTGGGAGGTTTCAAGGTCTCTCTCCTGAAGCTCCCCTGGCACCCTGCCCTGGGGACTGAGCAGCCTCGGCTTTCCTGGATTCCCGACTCTGGAGACCACTGGGCTCGGCCTGTGTTCCCACAAGGCACAGGGGCCTGGGGACACATCAGGCAGCAGGTGGGGGCGGGGGGGCTGTGTCTCATATCTCTCTCTGATGTCCAGTGTCTTGAACCATGGTTTTGTATGGTTTGTTAGTTGTTTTGGCTGGAAGGGTAAACCTGGTCCCTGCTACTGCATCTTGGCCCAAAGCAGAATTGCACCCTTGCTTGTTTTTTTAAAATAATTTCTATGCTTGGTCTTCTCTTCTGGGTTAAAAATCTAGGGTCAGTAGTGAGCTTTCTGTCAGGTGCTCTGCTGCGGTGATGTTCTGTCTACTCAGAACAAGCTCTTGCTGTTAGATTATTGCACCAACAAAATCTTTAGGAGTTTGGCAGTATTCTTGTGTTTGTAATTATTTATTGTTTGGAGTGTTGGGTTTTTGCACAAATGGGTACTTGCTTTCCTTAGTTACATCACTGACATGCCATTGCACTGGCACTGCCTTGTTATTAAAGCCTTTCACAGAACGTTAGTCCTAGCAGAGAACCCTGCAGCACTTGTGTCTGCTGGGCCTATCCCTGCAGCCGCCCCGCAAGCCTGTGGATGCGCTGATCCAGCCCTCTCCCAGAGCTTGGCGGCTGGCCTGGCATCTGACTGAACGGGGCACTCTTTGCCTTGACGATACGCCCAGACATTGTGGACATCAAGCCGGCCAACATGGAGGAGCTGACAGAGGTGATCACAGCGGCCGAGCTGCACCCACGCCATTGCAACGTGTTCGTCTACAGCAGCAGCAAGGGCACCGTCAGGCTCTGCGACATGCGCTCTGCGGCTCTGTGTGACAGGCACTCCAAGTGTAAGGGCTGGCGCTTCTCAGAGTGCTTCCTGTAGAGCTTTGGTTCTAACCAGGCACAGAAGGTGGGGAGGGGAGGCCTCTTAACAGCTGTGGCGTGAGCGTGCCTTGTCTGAAACGCTTGGCCAAGGACGTAGAATCCACTATTGTTCCCTCTGGTACAGCTTAACCTTCACCAGTGTCTATTCCAGGCTGAGTCTCTCTAGGATCTCAGTGAAAGTGCTAACTCCTATTTGGACTTTAAGTTATCTGGGCTCCAATCTTTAAACAGAAGCTGAAAAGTTTTTTATTTTTTATTTTTCAGTTTTTGAAGAACCTGAAGATCCCAGTAGTAGGTCCTTCTTTTCAGAAATAATTTCTTCCATATCTGATGTAAAATTTAGTCACAGCGGCCGCTACATGATAACTAGAGACTACCTGTCAGTGAAAGTGTGGGATCTCAACATGGAGAGCAGGCCGGTGGAGACGCACCAGGTGAGGGCGGCGGCCTCTGCAGCGACGCGGCGTCTTGCACAGGAGTATTTTCTAACCTTCGTGTGATTTCATTAAGGTTCATGAATATCTTCGAAGCAAGCTTTGTTCTCTGTATGAAAACGACTGCATCTTTGACAAGTTTGAGTGCTGCTGGAACGGTTCTGATAGGTAAGGTTCCTGGGATAAATAGCCGCTCCCCGCAGTTTGCACAGTCCCTCCTCAAGGACCTCAGAGCCCTGGGCAGAGCAGAAGAACAGCGAGGGTGTTTCTAGAGCGCGAAGGTGATCTGGAGTCCAGGGCTGGAGAGAAGGGAAACGCGTAGAATTTTGTTTTCTAGGCCTTTTGTTTGTCCTTTTGGAGAAAATAGATGTCTCACCTTCCTTGTAATTCCACCTATATTTAGACAGTCAGTGTGGTACTAGATACATATTGGCTCTTTTTAAAATACTTGATGAATGATAATTATCAATTACAGTTATGCCCGAGATAAGGAGGAAGAAAGTGGGGAAGTTCTGTACTTCCTCAGCCTGGCCACATTTCATCGTGCTTTTCCTTTCGGAGAAAAACAGAAGAACATACCTGCAGAGCTCACTGTCAGTCGTCCTTAGACAAAAGGGGAGGTGGCATGTCTGAAAGGCTGATTTAATTAATCGTGATAATTCTTGATAACCTTGGTAATTTATTTTGTGCTCATTCTTTAAAGATGATAATAGCGTTACTGAGAGTTTCATCTTTAATATACAAAAAGTTGCATTTCAGGTGAGGGAAGGAGATTATCTTGTATCATCTTTAAATGGAATATTTGTTCAGAACTTAAGTAAACAGAAGACTTCTGCTATAGGCAGGAAGTGACTGGCTAGGCATTCTGGAAATCCCTTCTGCACAAGCACCTGCAAACGCTGGATGTCCTACAAACATGCATATCTGAGCCCACAAGTAAGGGAAATTCACGACAATGAGAAATGAAGAGGGGTTTGCAGCCAAATGGTGAATGAACCCCAAAGCCCTCAGCAGCCCAGTTGGCACTCGCTGATACCAGGGTTCTGCTGCCTCAGTTTTAACGGCCACTTAGCGACATGAGTTCAGGCCTTGATCCCACACAAGGAGCAGAGTTGAAACTGGGACTTGTGGATTATAAACCTCCTCTGCTGGTGAATGGAATCATGAGGGAAATGTGTCTGTCTGACACTACGGATTGGGGTGGCCACAAATCCCTTGAGAGTCATAACCACAAGGTACCCTGTGAGGGTTTGGAGTTCCTCTCTGCCCTAACTGCACGATCTGGTAAACCTCATACCAAGAACTACCTCCAGGTAGCGCTGGGCATCCGGAAGGACAAACACATTTTCAGGGCCTCTTTGCAAATGTGCTTTCCTGTTAGTGTGTCACACACATTGACTGAAGACAAGATTCCCAGGTCAAGAAGCAAAGGACTTCATCCCTCCTTGCACAGTTGGCAACATGAGCTTCGCGTTGGCATCAGGTTTCCATGCCCCCAAGTCCCACAGGGGTGACCTGGATGCAAGCACCCTGAGCTTGGGGAATCCACTGTTCTTATAGAACACACTAAACAAGCCTTCACCTTGTCCCTCATTCCTCAAGCCTGCTCTCTGCAGTCACGCCTGAGCAGTGAGAATGCAGGGTGCTGGGGGGACCTGCAGTGGACTGTGCCCCCCGTATACCCAGGCCCCTCAGGATTCCCGCAGGCCAAGTTTAGTTGAACGTGCACTTACGGTTAAAAACTACCCAGCACCATGTAGAAAAGCCACCAAGAGCAAGCCAGCAGAAACTAGCAACAGAACTTAATCTCTGAGGACCTCAGATGTTGAAGTCGTTACGGAATATGAACTAAGAATGCTTCAGTTATTTAGACTTAATGAAGGAACCAAAAACCTGAGCAAGGAACCCCAGACCATTGAAAATGACCTGCGAGATTTGAAAAAGAATCAAACCGAACTTCTAAAGATGAAAGTGCAGTAGTCGGAAGTCTCTGCACGGGTCCAGCAGCAGATGTGCTGTGGCTCAAGAGGTCCTGATGGGTGAACTGAAGAGAGGGCAGCCTAAGACATGGCAAAATGAAAGGTTAAGAAACACAGAGGATAGCATGAGACAGAACCTACACCTTAGTGGAGAGAAATATCCAGGGGTGGAGAGTTGTAGAGAAGTAATATTTGAAGCAATCATGGCCAGAAAACTTCCCTAACTGATGAAAGACAGAGTACGTGGATTCAGGAAGCATAGAAAGCCACAGCGAGAGACAGACGACATCCATGTCATCATGGAAGGGCAGAGCTCCAGAAGCAAAGAGCTCTTGAAGCAGCTAGGGTGAAAAGACGTTACCTTTGGGGAATGGACATTTAGACTGAGAGTAGATCTCTCGGCAGTGCAGTGCAAGCCAGAAGACATGTGCGATCTCATCGGTGATCTCGGAGCCTTGTAGTGTGGACTTGGGTAAAGGACCCTTCACAATGAGGGCCTGATAAAGGCGTTTTCAGATCCAAAGCAGAATTTACCGTTAAGAGGAAACCCACGGCGGGAACAATTCAAGGATGCACTTCCAATGAAAGGGCTGGGACGTAAGGAGAGCACAGCGAGCAGTGATGATGCCAGCAATGCTGAAGAAACAGCGATTGTGTCAGGCTGTAGGTTTGTCTACATTGGTTATCTGTGGGAGGTGGGGCAAAAACTAGAGCCATCTCTCATGCAGTACATTAAAGTAAGCCCCGGGTGGTATAAACTAGAAGAAACTATGGGAGCACATCGTCCTGAACTCTGGAGAGTGAAGAATTTCTTAAATTAGGCACCAAACAATGAAGAAAAACACTGTGAAATTCAATTACATTAAAAATATTGAACTCCTCCTTTATATCAGAATAAAATGGCGAAAATGAAATCTACAAAAGCAAATATAACAAAGGGCTAAGTATCCAAAACATGTAAAGAATTACAAATCAAAAAGAAAATGCCAAACAACTACTGAAAAAAAAAATAGCAAAACCATGACTGTGAATTGAAAAGTGAGGGAACACATTTTTAAAATGTTCATCCTCCTTAGTAGCCAGCAAATTGAAGCCACAGGGTTACCATTTCACCCCGTCAGAGCGATGCAATGCCAGGGTGAGGACGTGGAGGCCGGTGGCCTCGGCCACGGCCCCACACACGGGACTGGCTGTGGCCAGCATGCAGAAGATGCTCCAGTGCTATGTCCACGCCTGGGCCCCAGAGACCTCCGAGGCTGGGACACCAGACACCAGTTGGTCGTGACTGGCTGCCTGGGCCGCTGACTTGTGTGTTCATGACGTGTGATCTAAAGAGCAAGACCTTGGTGAACAAGAACTACCTGTGTCTCATGGACGACCCTCACAGCGGTAGTGAGCAAAGAAAGCTGGTTGCCGAGGAGTGCCTGTGGATTGAGGACAGCATAGGACGTTTAAAACACGTGGACAGTTTCACTGACTTTAGAGTACCTAACTAAAGTTTAATGTGGACAGAAGTGATCCACCCTCACTTCAGCGAGTAGTTCCCTCCGGGGCATGGGACAGGGGGCCGTCTCTCCACAGGGGCACATGACAGGGTTGCGCTGTTGGCACTGTCCTGTTTCTTCAGCTGAGTGTGTGTGGGGGGTGGGGGGTGGGATGACACATGGATATTCACAGTGTTCGTCTTTGTTCCTTTTGGTATATCTGAAATGTTGCAAAATGCATTTTAATTACATACCATCCCCCAGAACATCCACGTGCTTTCTTGGTCATGTTGCCGACTAAGTCACTTCGTTTGCTCACTCTGGCAAACACTTCTCTGCCTTCCTGCACAGGGAGCCTCCGTGAAGGGGGAGAGGTGGTGGTGTGTCTGTCACCCTGCCCAGTGTCGTGCTGCCCCCTCCCGTGTGGCCCTGTCCCCGACCTGTGAGGCCCAGCCCGGCCCAAGGCCAGTTTGGGGCAGCTGTCTTTATAACGTGTACAGGGGTGAGGCAGCGGTCTGTCACGGCTGCCAGAGAGCAGTCCCCTCCAGTGCAGGCGTTATGTCAAGAATTTTAAAATAATAATAAAACTGGATAAAAGTCAGACTGCTTTTAATTATTACCATGCACTAGCAACTCTAATCAATAGCAAAGATAAAATATTCCTTCCTGAAAAAATTTTTTGTTGGTCTGTGTTCTGAATAATTATTCCACTGCTGTTGAGTTTCAGTAACATACATACACTTCAGATGAGCACATTTTAATTCTATATCCTTCACTAACCATTGTATTGTACTTAGAAATTAATTTGGAGAACGTCCAGGTAGACTCAACCCCACCCCCACGCAGGGTCAGTCCCAGGTGTTCCTTTTGAGACAAAGTTCCTTGCAGTTGGGAGTGGTCTGTTCCTTCCAGGCATGACCTTTCCCCACCCTCTGTTGCTGCAGGCTCCTGTGCTTTGAACAGTAGGTTCAAAGCAAAGCCTGTTAGCTGGATGCAGTTTTCTTTTCTGAGCTTATCTTTTTCACTGGTGTGAAGTTTTAGACGAGGCTAATCAGACCAGCATGTTCGCACACAGCCAGGATGGGCCTGGAACACTGGACAGTGAGCCACCAAGCTTTTCCACATTCTTCCTTGGGGAGTGGCACGTGGAAATTGTCAAGAAAGCTATTTATTGTGCAACAACAGAATGTAAGGAAGTGGATATCAAGAGAAGAAAAAAGAATCAAATTTTGAAGCCCATCAGGAAAAACGACAAGAGATGCTGGTCTTATATTGACTGCAGAGTAAGAAGGGACTTGCTGGGACACCTCTGTCCTCAGGAGAACTGGGCACGCGGTAAAGCAGCGTGGAAGCAATGGCATGTTGGCGCTCAGCCATGTTCTTGGAGTTTTGCAAAGAAAGACTTAAGTCCCTACCAAACCTGATAGCAGTGTACCATGGCAACGCTGTATGTGTAAGTGGTGGTCAACTGCAGAGGTGGTCAAACATACCAGAATTGAACCTAAGGAAATGAAAGTGTGGGCAGCATCGCAGTGTCTGGTGGCTATTGCAAAATGGAATTGCTGACTTTCTACCAGATGTATTCACTATGTTTAAGACTTCCTGTATATTTGTATATCTGTTGCTTCATGTGAAAGAAACTTTTAAAAATTTATACGAAAGTGAAGATAGATTTGCAAATCTGATCGTATAATTAGTCTTTTTAACATGAATATGTAAAGTTTGGTGTTGGCTTAAGTCATTGACAGATTGCGTGAGGCTGGAAAGCAAACATTCTGTTACTCATGACCCAGGCAGATAGATATGTAGTTTTTCTCACTTTTTTCAGAAATACTTTAATGTATAATTAATTGTATAAATCATTATTTTTTTCATTTTTTTATGCTCAGTATGTATTTTTACTGATAAGATTACATATATGAAGTTTGAAAAGGAGTTTTCACAACATTTCTTTTCTGTAATTATTTTTCATTCATGATTTCTGAAAATACTTTTGCCCAGTAGAGGCAGGGGGTATGAAAAGAGATGGTCTGTGCGTGCAGCTCGCTGGGAGCAGCGCAGGAAGGAGGTATGGGATCTGGTGCTTTGTATGAATTCCCTGTGACTTAGGAAGACACTGCTCTTTTGTCTTTTAAACAGCGCCATTACGACCGGATCCTACAACAACTTCTTTAGAATGTTTGATAGAGATACACGGAGGGATATTACTTTGGAAGCTTCAAGAGAGAGCAGCAAGCCTCGAGCCGTCTTAAAGCCTCGGAAAGTGTGTACAGGGGGGAAGAGAAAGAAGGACGAGATCAGTGTGGACAGCCTGGACTTCAGCAAGAAGATTCTGCACACGGCCTGGCACCCCCTGGAGAACATCATTGCCGTGGCTGCCACCAATAACTTGTATATATTCCAGGACAAAGTCAACTAACGAGCTGGTGAGGACCACATCTGACCTTGCCCAGTTAAGCCGGCTGCTGTTCCTCAGAGAAAAGGCAGCGTTGTCCTCCACTGCGTTCAGAACAGTGACGCACACACTTCCCCTGCTGGGCCTGGGGAGAGGCTGCCTCGGTCGGCGCCCGTGGGGGGGCTCTGTCTTCAGGGAGGCGGGGCGTGAGCACCACAGCTCATGGACAAGCCCCTTGAAGCAGAATTGATGGACCACACTCAATAAAGGCCATTATTCAAAATAAATGTATTTATTTATGTCTGAGCCTTCCTTTCCAGTTTATAGACCAAAAAATGAATGTTCAAGAGTTGTCAGATACATCATTTCTCTCTTTTTCTCTCCAACTTTTTAATTTCTTTCTCTGTCATCAAATTTTGGCCTTCGCGCGTCTGTGGTGCGGTAGCTCTCCACGCCCTTACCTGTCTCCTCTCACCTGGACGGGGGCCTCTGGGCCGCACGCCCTCACCCCTGTGCCTGCAGTTGCCCCTGCTGCTGGGGCTGTCCCTGATAAAGCAACCTGTGAGGGGGGCTGGAATCTGAACACAGCAGCGTCTTTCTATTTGCTTTAATTGCATATAGTGCATTATGCAGAATTACTCTTTGCAATAGTTTGGAAAACTTCGGACCTTAATTGGCAGAATGGTGGAGTATATACAGTACTTCAAACTTGAAAACTGCCATAACCTCATTTTGTTTCTGTACAAATGGTACATCTGATATACCAGGTAAGGTCTGGGAGAAGCCTTAACTGAGCCCCCCCTCTGAAAAAGGAAATTACGAAAAATAGTGACAGAATTGCTGCTATAAAATACCTGGTCTGAAGTATGCCTCGAATTGACGCAAGTGAAGACTTATATTCCTTCTTTTTAAACCTTTTTTAAAAAGTACTCGGGGAGGGGGGGAATACACTTTTTAAATATTGCTAAAATTATATGCATGCTCAATTTCATACTGCATTTCAAGCCAGGAAAATTAAACCATTTTAATTATTATGCTATGCCACCAGTTCCTTGGTGGTTTATTTTAAAAGTAAAATCTTTGCTATCAAAAATCAAGATTTTCCAAGACAAAAATAAGGTGTGTAACAATGCTAAGTGGCAGGTGCGTGGCTGTCACGGGATTTAAAACAGGGCCCGACAGCACGGTGTGAGTCTGGGGGTGTCTGGGCTGGGCGCACATGCCACTGTTGAAATGAAGGTGCATTTTGATTGCTAATGGTATAGGTGCACAAGAAAAAAACGTGATTACCCTAAATTCATATTCAGAGAATGTCACTTTAGTTCACATTAAATTAGAAAATTGAGATTCTAAAAGGGCATTTATTTTATTTAAAAATAATTCTTATACTGTATATCGGCTGTGACGAAGTTACAAATTCTAAAATGTGGAACTGAATTCTTTAGTTAATCCTGGTCCTTAAGAAAAAAGCTCTAGTAAAATGGGATTGTATATATTTGTTCAACTATTTTGACCAAAAAGTTTAATAAATTTTAAATGTTTAAATGGATTTGCACTGTGTATTTAGACAACTTTCTCTGCTCTAAAACGTATTTCCCATCTCAGGGCCAGAACAGAACATCAGTGCCACTCACTCCAGTGCAGGTGGGCCCACGGGCCGCCTTGCGCTTACCCAGGCGCAGCCGTGTGGGGTCCCTGGGGGGCCGCAGGCTGCTGGCAGTGTGGCCCCGTGTTTCTTCATAGCAGTCGTTCTTTGGCAAAACAGGAGGATGCCCTGCCAGGAGGTGTTTTCAAAAGTCATTTCAAAGCTTTCTGTCTTGTTCTTTTCTATTCTGATTCCATGTATCTCTCTCATGAAAGGTAAAAAGCCTAGTGTTTTCAGATTGTTTCTCATTTTACCACAAGCTTTTTAATGAAATAGGTCATTCTTGTAAAACTTTTTGCTTTTCTAGCATTTAAAGTCGGAAAATGTTTATTCCTGAGAGTTATTTTTGTCATTTTTTTTTATTACTTAGAATTCTGTGCTTCTGTTTTACATGAAGCTTTCATGTTCGCTGGGTTGCCTACCTGGATATAGATTAGTTAGAATAAGCTTGTACTCACATGTGGAAATACATTTTTCTTAAAGAAAACTTGAGCTTGCTATAAGCCATTTTATGCCATTACAAGACAAAACTCAAAGTCTTACCTTAAAGTGCTCACAAATTGTTGCCTTCTTCTATGCAAAAGTAAATAGCAACAGTTTCAAAACCAGGAATCCCTGCTTGCACCTGCCTGGGAGGTGAGCGGCAGCCAGCCCCTGCCCAGCCGAGGCCGAAGCCAGAGAGCTGTTTGGCCACGTTGTATGCTGGTGGGGGAGGGACTGTCAGTCTCTGCTTAAGAGGGAAGCACCTCGTTTTCTTTTAACCCAGTGCTGTCTGCATGCAGACTAGCAGCTTCAGCATTGCTGAGCTAGACCTGGCGAAGGTCAGAGCTGAGAGGGTGAGCAGCTCACGCAGCGCCGTGGTGGCGGCGTCTCCACCGCTGCTGTAGGTAAAGGAACAGCAAGTGCCTGGTGTGGGCAGGACGTTGTCATCCCCAGAAAGTTTATATAAACACGAGTGAGGTGGGGTTTTGTGTTGTTGTGAAGGGGATGGAGCAAACATTTCTGTTATGAGCTTTGCCATCAGTGCTGTGCAAAGGAAGTTCAGGAAGTGAGAGGTTTCAGAATAATGGGTGCCCAGCCTTTGGGGGGTGCTCCAGGCACAGGAGAAGGAGCAGGCTTGGAGGCCTCGGGGTGCCTAAGCCCTGCCTTGAATGGCCTGTCGTGGTCAGCCAGACCTGCCTGGCCAAGCCTGACCGCCCTTCCCTTGGGTCCCCTCCTCACTGCACAGGGCTCACACCTTCCACAGCGGGGGCAGACTGAGCCTGAGCTTAGCCGAGCTGGCTTCTGGCCTGGGGAGAGACATGCTATCCGTACTGGGCTTCCCTGCAGGGGGAGGGTGAGCAGGTGGACACGGTGAAGACCCGGCCTGGTGGCTGCAGGAGCAGTGGGGTTTGGCTAGGGAGAATGGCGACCTCCTTGACAGGGTGCTTTCGACAAGCAGCACAGGGCCCAGGGCTCAGCATAGCCACGTCGTCCTTAGAAGCAGCCTGGCAGCAGGTTACAAACATACACCGTGGTACCCGGTAGGGCCACGGCCTGGGGTCACACGCTGGCTCCCATGCCCACGCTTCTCCGGAGTGCTGGCGACAGGCACAGGATGCCCAGAGAGTGCTGGCACCGGATGGGGGCACAGGACGCAGAGGGCTCTGGAGTGCTGTGGAGCTTGACCTTGGCCTTTATGTGAGAACACCCTGGGAGCACTCAGCCTGCCGGGAGCTGTCCGACGTCTCCCACCTTCCCTAGGACCTGATTAGGTGCACGGTAGTGCTGGAGGTCACCAAGGAACCCATGCTCTGGTCCCGTTTTAAAGTCATCTAGACATGGACACAACCCCAGCCTTTGTCCCCCATTCTCTGTTCACATCTTAAGAAGCACAAGCCTTTGGACCATTCTGAGACCTATTTGGAGGATTTTAGGAAAGAAAGAACAAAGAAACTCCAGAGAACTGCTGCCCAGGGGCCACGGGGTACCCAGAATACAGCACCTTCAGTTGAGCTGCAAAATGGCTTTGCATAAATCTTCGTTGGAACATTTTTAGTGCTGGGTTTTTTTGTTTTGTTTTGTTTTTTAATGTAATGTAAACTAGAACCTGATAAGCTTATAATGGTGCACTTTAAACCCTAACCAGGGGCTTTCGTGGACTATCAGGAATTGCAGTTAGAACCACCCCTGAACTTACCACACCATCGTCTTAACTGAAGCATCTTAATGGAGAGGAAACACAGCCTTCGGGACAGGAGAGCACTATTCTCAGAAAGCTTCTGTCAACTTCTCAACTCCATTCTGTTTCAAGGCGTTGTGAATAGATGAAATCTCTTTTTCTTTGGTAGTCACGATCTATATCTATTACATAATTGAAAGTGGCATGTTCAACTTTCATTTTCCGTTTGGTTGTTTAAAAATATTTTTGATAGCGAGTCTGATTTCCCAGATCTACCTGTCTCGGGACATGTAGCTCCCCTTCTTATATTCGTGGGAAGTGTCCTAGTATTTCTTACAAGGAGGCTCTGCTCCAGATCTGAAGTTCCAGTGGACACTGAGTCCCTCACTCATTTGCAGAAAGCCCAGGTGTTTGGACACACACCGGAGGCCCCACCCCATCAGAGTGGGCACCAGCAGGAGTCGTGTGGCTGGAGGGGCCTGTAGCAGGCGTTGGGGCCGAGAGTTTCCAGGGCAGAGGCTCGAAGATGGCTCCACCTGCTTGGAGCAGTCATGTTACGTCAAATTCCACCATCAGAACATTTGGTATTTATTTTGGATCTGTTACAGCTTTCGAGATGGCCCAGGTGACCTTAGACAAGTCACTTGTTTGTCTCAAGAGTTAATCAAATGAAAATTATCTTTGGAAAGCTTAGTACTTTTTTTTAATGTTTCTATGCCATAAGGATGGGATGTATTACTTTGTTCTCCCAAGAACTAAAATTTATTCTCTAAAATCTAAACATCTAAATGCAGTATAACTGACTCTTAGCAGATGTTTTACTTCCAATTTTTTTTTATACAAACACAACTGAATCTGCCATATTCCTGTTCTTCCACTCTGCCCTGGGGGAGCAGCCGAGTGCTCCCTGAGCTCTGGGGCTGGGCATCTCCGTGTCAGCAGAGGCCTTGTCGGGCTCCCCTGGGCAGGATTCTTCGACTGTGCATAGAAATGCAGGTTCTGGGCCCCAAGGGTGGGCTGGGCCCTGGAATCTGCATTTCTCAGGCTCCCCAGCGATGCTGACATGGCTCATCCAGGGAACCTGGAGTAAAAAGGCCTTTCTACTTACTTTACTTTTTAAACATTTTATTTTTAAATAATTTAGACTTGGAAAGGTTGCAGAGATTGTGCTGAGTTCCTGCCTGGCCTTCACCTAGCTTCCCTGTGCAGCCAGAGTACACTCCCGGGGCCTGGACGTGAATACAAGCACGCATGAGCTGCCTGCTCTTATGATGCCCTTTCTTCCCTGGCCAGAGCCCGGCTGAGGGCCACGTTCCTGGCCTTTTGTGACCTTGACCCTTCTGAAGAGTGCTGAAGAGTGAATTTGTAGAATTTCCTCACTTGGGATTACCTGATGTTTTCTTGAAATTGGGTGGTTTTGTTTTTTGGCAGGAACAGTGCCGAAGGGCTGGTGGCCGCTGCAGTGCGCCAGGTGGGGAAGGACGCACACGGGGCCAGGGTAGCCCCTTCCTCCTGGTCATCAGTAAGCATCTCAAACCTTCAGAGAATTACCAGACCAGGGGTGCGGTGGGAACCCCCAGCGGTGGAGCCAGCTGGTCAGAAGTGCGGCGGCCGGGCCCCATCTCGGGCCGGTGTCTGAGGGCAGTCTACGAGCTGGGCGAGCGTTGGAGGCCCAGCAGCCACTCTCAGTTGGCGTCGGCAGTCAGTCTGGACTCGGTCTGGACTCACGGGTCTCTGCTTTCTTCTGTGGGCTACGAGGGGTTACCATCTGTTACCGTCATGCTTTCTCAGCCTGTCCCAGCTGTGGCCACTCGGAGGGCCTACGGTACGCCCCTTCACTTTTGAGCACTTCCTACTTTCCGGCACCAGAATATCCCAGCTCATCTTGCCATGGAATCAGTCGCTTCTTCAGGGACTTGGTGCCAGAAGCCAAGGTCCAGATACTCGCGGAACAGAGGTGGGAAATGCCTGTGTGTAATTCACACACCTACATTTCAGCATTTACCCGTGCCGTGTTCTGACCCAGCACCACAGGAGTCGCGCGGCCTCCCTCCCTCTCATCTGCAGCTCTCTTCGCCAACCTGAGGCCTTGACAAGAGTTTACTAGTGAGCACAGTCCTGTGTTCCGGTTTTCCCCTTTAACTCTCAGTTTCCAGTCTAGATAATCTAGATACTGTTTCCCAAAGTTACTTTGGTTATTTTCTTTCCCATGCCTTTCAGTGTTCGGTTGTAATAGTTAAGCTCCTCCATGTGTTAACGTGGCGTGTAATATGAACAGATTCCTAATAGTTAACCAACCTCGCACTGGTGAAAGGAATCCTACTTGGTGATAGCATATTATTTTAGTAACAAAGAGTGGGTTTTCTTTTGTAAAAGCAGTCATTTGAATTTCAGAAGGAATATTCATGAGTAATACTGGCCTGTATAGACTCACACCCAACTTTTCTTTTCATTACAGATTAATAAAATGTCCACTTTGATATTCCAATCTGATGAAAAACATCTCTGGAATTACTAGTCTTGGCCTTCACATCCCTTTGATTAGGAAAAGCACTTCAGCAACAACAGAGCTTAGTGGCAAAGGCCATTGGCTGTCAAGTGCACAGTGCACGGTCAGTGGGGGGTCCACTGACTCTGGGGGGGGCACCCCGATCTCTTACCAGAGGATGTTAAGTCCCATCACCCTCCTTTTCCTCCCCATCCCGACACTGCTCAGACAGAGACGCACAGGGATGAGCCCCTGGCTCCGACCTGTGAGGAACTAGCAAGATTCAGTGAGGCTTCACACACACAGCACAAGCAAGCGCGCACGGGCACTGCTCCCCAGCAGGCACCAGCGGGAGGGCTTGCCGCTCCAGCTTCCAAGTACACTTTTACACATAAACCAAGATTTAAAGTTAAAATCTTAAGATTTATTTTAGCACAACTGAGTAAAATGTGGAAATGTGACAAATACACAGTAGGGTGTATGCAGTAAAACACTGTGCTGAGACCTGACCGTGGGGGGGCAGGCACTGAACCAGACGCTTCTGTGAAGTTTGGATTTTGGCAAAGATTTATTTTTTCTATTTCCAGTCTTTTAAAAGCACACAAAAGAAAAGGTTACATTCAGCAGTCTACACCGATGAAAAGTCAAACACTGGGCGGGTGCCAACAGAAGGGATCACCCGAGAGGGCTACAGCTGGAGGCGGTCACTCCCCTGCAGGAGCCAGCAGGCGTGCACTGCACCGCGGAGCTTGTGTCTGCACCTTGTTATTTCTTAAAGAACAACTGGCATAGCTGAGTACAGTCTCTAGTAGACAACCCGCATCCATTTAAATTGAGCATATAATGTTTTCTGCAATAGTGTGACAATATAAGGCCACGAAATTTATTTTGGACAAGCCCCCTTAATGTAGTATCAACCTTATTCTTTTGAAATACAGTGTCTTAAGTGAATTAAGGTTACCGATGATTTTTGTTAATGTACTACATATATTATGACCAGAGTATTAAATTTATTTATACTTAGATACTTGTCATTTCCAAAGAAAACTGACTCCCCAGTACCACTGCTGATGTTACCAGGCTGCCATGCTCACTGTCGGCCCAGGGGTGTGGTCACAGGTTAACGTGGATTTAGTGTCTCTGCTTTCCTTCCACTACTTTAGGAGCACAGCATTTACAGAGCAGCGCCGCTGTACAGCTACCCAAGGGGCAAGATCGCACTTCAGTTAGCTGGTTGCAAGCTCAGGTATCAGTCCCCTCTAGTGAACAGTCGGATTCCAGTCTTCGTCAGAAAGTGCTGGTTGAGGCTGTCAGGCGCCTTCCAATATAGATCCTGCAGAGAGAAGTCACTGGCAGTTAGTGTGGCCTCGTGAGCAGCAGGAGATTTCACACAGCAGAGACAGGCAGGGGACTGGCTGTAGCTTATGGAAGGAGCCTGGCTAACTTACACCTATTTTAGAAACTGATGACCTGATCCACCTCATCCTGCGTATTGATTTGAGAAATCCATCAGCCTAACTGAGGAAGCATCCCATCCAGCATGCCAAACACCAGTGCAGAGGGTGCTCCTCATGGAGGTGAAATGCTGCTGCCTCACTGACTGGCTTTTGCCTTCCCTTTAAGTGCCGAGTCAGCAGGCGGGAGGGATGCGAGGACGGGCCTGGTGAGGGGCGGCCGCAGGAACCCAGTCCCGAAAGAAAGGCCTGGCTTGGAGGAGGGGCTCGTGCAGGCTGTGTGCGGGCCCCACCCAGGAAAACCAGCCCAGGAAAGCCAGCCAGAACGAGGGGCCAGGAAGCCATCCGCAGGGGCAGCTGGAATAAGGGCCTGCGGGTTCAGCAAAGGGCCGTGACCAGGCATGGCCTGCTGCCCTCCTCTGCGCCGAATGGGTGCCCCCAGGCCAAGTGGTGCCCTGAAATCAGAAGCCATGTTGGCACTGCAGTCTGTCCAGCAAGTTGTGGGCACAAGGCACCGTACACACGCCCGGGACGAAAAGACTGGGCCGAGTACAGGAAGAGGGACTCCAGCCGCCCCGAGCGCCCGCCTTGGCTTTGCAGCACTTGGCTGCAGCGGCGTCTGCCTGGCCCCTCACTGTTTTCTGCAGTTACTTACAGAAAGCCCCAATGCTGAGACCTCACTTGCCCTGTTACGGCTGAGAGCTAACTGCAGGAAGTCCATGAAGGTACTGAGGCTGTCCAGCCCCAGGAGAGAGGGACAACAAATGGCACTTCTGGGCTTGAAGATCATCTTCCTGTTTCTCGACGTGAACAGTGACTGCAGGGCTATGCACAGCGTGTGAACACGCGCACGCTGGAACCAACGTACGTCCCCACGATGCTCCGGAGAAATCAGCGAGGCCCAGAGTCACCCAGGCCACGCCATCCCAGGCCACGCCGCGCACCACTCACCCCAGGCCCACGGCCAGCAAGTGGGAGAGCAGCAGGGACGGAAGGAAGACCTTCAGGAACTCGGCGGAGCAGACGCCGCCCTTCTTCATGACGCGCGTGTTGCGCATGCTGAGGCCGGCCGCGCGGCGCGGGTGCTTGAAGAGGAACTCCCTGGCGAAAGCAACGTCGCGTTAGCCGGGGCGGCGCACGGGGGGCCCGGGGTACCGAAAACAGACTCACTTGGGGGGGATGTTTTCTGGCCGACTAGACCAATCCCATATCCAATCTGAGTTTTTCTTCAAGATGCTTTCAACTTCTTTCCTTCTCTCAATATAATCTTCCTCGGACTAAGAAAAAGTAAACGTCAATCAGGAGGCCGCCAGCCTGGCGCATCCCCGCCAAAACGCACCTGCCTTCACCCCGAGCCATCCGCTCCGCAGGGGCTCTGGGGCTGGGGGCTTCGGTGGGGGCTCCCGGGAAAGCCGCTAAGAGTGCTAAGTCTAAGAAGTGCGGAACGCTGCCCCAGGGAAGCCTCTGGTGGGGGCAAAGGTCACTGGAGAGAGGCCAGGCCGCCTGCCGGCTGGCTAAGATGCAAATTACCTGGGGCCAGGCAGGAGCAGCTGAGTAAATGGAGCACTGTGCAGCGAGCACACTGCAAGAAAAGATGCCCTCCTGCTAAGTGGGAGGGAGAGCAGGAGTTCATAAATACCTACGCTGCCTTTAAAAAACATTAGGAGAGAGTGAAACTCACTGCACGAATTAGAGACTTCAGAAAGTGGGATTATATGCTGCTTCTCTTTCGTGTTCCCAAAATGCCGTACCCGAGCACATAACTGTTTGCAGTACTGGAAACACTTAGTGCCACAGCCAAGCAAACGTCTGGGTGCACGGTGCTGGCCACGGAGGCCCACTGTCCTGGAGCGGGCCACCTGCCCCCGGGCTGGCCCACAGCCAGCGCGCCTGCAAAAGGGCCACCAAGAGCCCAGCTGAGCTCTGGTGGCAGCAAGGACGTCCTGGTCCCTCGAGGGGCCTGGCACAAGAGAAGAGTGACTGAGACCAGCTCTAAGACGGCACTTTCCTAAGGCAGTTGCCGACACAAACCCAGGTGGGGAATCCAGCTGCTCCTGTTAGCCCATAATACCCATCATGAAGCTGATAACAAAAAGGCAGGAGACACCCTTGAAGCTAGGCTCTTCTCCATTCAATTGCACTTAAAATTTTCAACTGGACAGCCTCCTCCCAGCTTACCTGAGAGCTGTTTTTCTCGCCAATGCTCTGGGAGTCTGCTTCAGAAGCTCTGTTAGCACCCTGGGGTGTCTGTGAGCGCGGTGGGCTTGGCGAGCAGGAGGAGGAGAGGACACAACAGCACGTGAACATACGGAGGCAGGGGACTGTCCTTCGTGAAGCCGGAAGGCTCTAACAAGTCCCATCTTCTCAGTTCAGCTCAGCTGAAGGTGTTGGCTAGCCCATCTTCCAGAACCCGCAGCCTTCTCACCCACCCACCAGCTTCCAGCCCTTCAGCCTCAGCCCTACTGCCCTGCATCCACATCACTCTGAGGAGCCAGAAACCTCGGTCACGGCCAAGGCGCAGGAGCCAATTCCTCAGCCTTGGGGCTCCCAGCAAATGGCCTACAAAGCTGACCGACGGGGCAGGCGCACAGGCCTGTTCCGTCATTTGTCCCCAGCTTCCCCATGGTCCCTTCCCAACTAACCTCCCAGGCCAAGTCCTCCAACCAGAGGGCAAGGGCCCCTCTGTGCAAGGGGGACTGCAGTGAAGCCCCGCACCCTCGTCGAGTGGCGGCTGCCGCTCTGCGTCCCCTGGACCCACCTGTCGCAGTGAGAGCTCTTGGAGCTGCTGCGGCCAGATTCGTGCTGGGCGTCCAGCAGGATCTTCTCCATATCACCATCGTAGACCGACACTGAGGCTGGAACGCCGCCCCCATTCCCATTACTGCTGAAGTGCAATTCCACCCATGAGCCTGTGGGGACAACACCAAAGGCAGAGCTGGAATCTTCTGCCCACTTGGGAGTCTGGTTCTAATAACAGCCAGCCTGCCCCGGCAATTCCGAGGTCCTAACAGCAAAACCCACAAAGAACCACCTCTTTGAGTCTCACCCAGCACACCTGGGGCCCATTGCTGGCCCTTGCTGCCTTGGCCTCACCCTGCCCCTCCTGGGGGAGGGGGCAGGGCCCTCTGGGGCAGAGAACTTACCTGCAGACCTCCTGCCAGCCCAGAATCCAGGTAAGCAGTGTGTCTGCCTGCACCAACACGTGGAGAAGGCTGGTGTCAGCAAAAGCCTGTGGGATTAAGGCCTTAGCCACTCTCAGCACACTCCCCACGGGCCAGCATCACGTCCTGACCCTGGAGCTGACCCTGGAGCCCGAGGAACGCATTCAGGGCTGGTGCTCTTTTATTTACACAGAACAGCAGACTGATATCTTTTTGAATAAAACAGAGGTAATTTCTGATTAACCTGAAATCAGGTAGCTTGACTCCCCAGGGCGGGATGTTGTTCGAGCATTCCCTCCCTTTAGCCAGGTCTTTCCAGGAAGACCATGACTTTTACTAAACCTGATCCCTGGTATGACGGATTCTGTCCAGACAGACTTCGACATTAGGAGCTTTCTTGGCGCCAGCCCATCCACTTATCAAAATAAAACACATAAAAGCAAACCCAACCACAGCAATTACAGCCGTCATTCTAGAAGACAGGCTCTCTCCCCCCAGCCCCCTCTCTCGAGTGAGTTTGATGATAAACGCACTCCAATTCAGCAACTGATTCTGTGGCATGAACACGGGGCACAAACTGTGCTAAACGCTGGAATCCAGAATGACTCCCCGTTGGGGGAGGAAGGGGGCGGAGAAGGTTGGGAACAGGGCAGCAGGCATGGGAGTGCGGGAGAGCTGGAAGATGAAAACAGTTTTGGCATGGAGAGAGAACAGGCAATTCCCACAGAGGGGAGGACAAACCCTGAAACGAGCCAACGGTTCAGAGGCTGGACTTCAGACATCCACGGTGTGAGGGTGGGGGGCAGCAGCACTGGGGAGGGGGCCGAGGGGCTTGGACTTGGTCCCACGATGAGGGCCACCAAGCATCGGGAGTCCTCTGCGCTGCGCGTAGCTGTGCTCTCTCATGTTCGCTCGTCGTCGGCCACCGCCTAGATTTACCTAGCCTGCTGCCAGGCGCTCAGGGGCCTCCCACGTGGGGGCTCCCACAGCGCCCTGTGCTGTGTGTGCCCTCGTCTCCTGGGTGCTGAAGCAGGCTGACACAGCAGGGGTTAACCGCAGGGCCCTCACCCTCCGGGGCTCTAGAGGACCCCTCCTGGCCTCTTCCAGCTCCCGGGGGCTGCAGGAGTCCTTGGTGCGTGGCCACGTCGTCACATCCCTTCTCTCTGCACGTGGCGTAGAGCCTCTCCCTGCGAAGGACACCGTGATGGCAGTTCGGGCGCTCTCATCTCAGGTCCTTGAGGTCTGCAAAGACCCTGTCTTAGGCTGCCGCAGGGCTGCCAACGCAAGGTACCAGAAATGGGGTGGCTTTCGTAGCGGGCTTTACTTGGGGTAAAGGCTTGCTGTCCCAAGGCCATGAAAAGCCCACCTCAGGGCACCGTCAGAGGTGCTTTCCCACCAAAGCCAGCTCCTGGGGATCGTGGCATCCTGCCACGTGGTGGAGTCGGCTGCCCATCTCTGCCTGGTCCCTGCCTTCCCCTCCAGAGTCTGCCATTTCCAGCAGCTCAGCCAGGCTGCTCCGCTTTCTTCCTGAGCTCAGCTGTGGGCCATCAGGCATGTGGCCTGTCTCCTCAGCCTTGAGCTGCTAGCGATCCTCGAGCCCTCTCACATGGAAGGGTCAGAAATGGCGGCTTCCTTTCTCTGCATTTCTGTGTGTTTATATAAAGCTCCAGCAAAGGGGTGGAGACCAACCTGTCTCACCTCACTGACGCCGTCCAATCCAGGGCCCCACACTCGCAGGGACGGATCAGGTCAAGAGTGTCATCCTTTTGGGGGATCCATAAATTAACTTCAAACCATCACGCCCTTCCTCCAAATCAGGTAACCGTCACAGCTTCTGGGGACCTGACAGGCCACCACCACGTGCACAGGTTTCTGCTGGGTCTACCTCGGCCGGGGCCGCGGGGCATAGGCAGCGCCCCCCGGTCAACACTAGCAGGAAAGGCCGCTCTCCACCAGTGCAGTCGAGCCGCTTGACGGTCCTCCCAACAACAGGTGAGTTTGTTGCTTCCATCCCTGCCGAAACCTGGTCTATCTCTGGCCTTTAATTTTAGCCATTCTTTGTGTTTGTGGTGGCTTTTCCTGGTTGCTTATTTTGCATTTCTCCAATTTTTGATGCGGTTGAACACTTTTTCATGTTTACTGGCCATTTGGATATTATTTTTTTGTGAACTGACCAAATTTCTTACCCTTGTTTCTACTGAGTTGTCTGTCTTTCTCTTGATTTGTAGTTCTGTATGCTAGCTACAATTAAGTGTGCTGCAAGTGACTAACTCTGCAGCTTGCCTTTCACGCTCTACTGTCTTTGACATTCCTGATTTTCATTTGGTTTCAGGCTATCAATCTGTTCCTTTTTAAGTGATTTTTAAGAAATCTTTTGCTAAAATAAGATCATGAAGATATGCTACTATATTATTATTTTCAAAAGCTTTATCCTTTTGACTTTCACCTTTAGATCTAAAACTTGCCTAGAATTACTTTTTGAGTATCACAACAAAAAGAGGTTGGGTTTCTCCACCTCCCCAGCACCATTTACTGGAAACGCTCTTTTCCCCTCTGCTTATTTTTGTTATAAATCAAGTGCATATATGGCTAGGCCTGTTTCTGGGCTCTGAATAGTTTCTCTATTTTGTGTCATAGATCTGTTTATCTATAGCAAATCTGTGTGTTAAAAGATCACTCTGATGGTATGTGGAGGCTGGACTGCAGGAGAGAGAGGGAGAAGGCAGAATACAAAAGACCGAAAATTTATGTACTAGGAAAATGCAATCAACTAATTTTGTAGTCACTATAATTTTATTAAGTACAATAATAATTACCCTGAGCTGTTACTCTGTCTTAAACCAACGTGACACAATACGCCACCATGCAATTAGGGGGAAACGCAGCAGACTATTCATCACTCCATTATGTTAACTGGAAAGCAAAGGCAGGCGGGCGCAGCTTCCAGCACGCGAGGCTTCTCTCCCGAGTGTCCTGGCCTTGTCTCAAGAAGCCCTTGTTATGGAATATGCCTACTGCTCAGATAAAAGCAAGCCGAAGGCCTGGAACACAGTGCGGATTTGCAGCTCACCTCAGCAGCCTTCTGGGTAACTGCTCACAAAAGGACCACAGAAGCTACGCACGGAGGCAGGAGTTTTCTTTTAACCGCTCACTGCTTCGTGCCAGCCTGGGCCTGCACAGGCTCACTGCAAACACGCAGGAAGGTCAGCGTGTTCTGAAGCCCAGGCCACCCTGCCTCTGCCCATTGGAGAGGCTAAGGTGGCTTCCAAGCTATTTAGACTCAAACTGCTTCTGCGGCCCAGCAGGGCTGCCACCGACTTCCACACACGCTCCTGGCAACGTGGCCTGGACACCTGGTCCTCAGCTCACCCGGGGGCACTGCTGCTTAGCCCCCTCCATCCCTGGGGTTCCAGCTCGGCCCCATGGTCTGAACCTGTAACGGGATGTGCTCTGGGCGCAGCTCTGTTGTTTTAGGCTCAGTCTACACTACTCAGGCTCTGGGCTGGCCCAATTCAACTACACCTGAGTGTTGCCCAAAGCTCTCAGGAGGCCCCACCTGCGTGGAGTGGGGGAGGGGGGCGCCTCGGCCTCTAACAGGAAAGTTCCATGCTGGAGCATCTACAGCAAAAGGCTCTGGACCCAAAAGTTTTAGTCCAAAGAATAAAGTGCTTATTAGATGTTTTCAAAATAGACAAAGAAAAATTGCTTTTAAGATGATTTAACGTGTAATTTTCCTTCTAATTATTTTCTCATTTCTAATATATGTTAGTCACAGTACTACTTCAACGTTTGATATCTAGTAAGAACAACTATTAAATGATTTGCTGAGTTTTA
The DNA here is from genome assembly GCA_029593785.1 of Cabassous unicinctus. NCBI lineage: Eukaryota > Metazoa > Chordata > Mammalia > Cingulata > Chlamyphoridae > Cabassous > Cabassous unicinctus. The sequence goes on along the minus strand of JAQZBX010024965.1, from coordinate 6,793 downwards.
CTCTGGAGTTCATTCACCAAGAGAGAAACTTCCTTTGGTTCAATTGACTAAGAACATAAATACTCCAAAGAATGATTTACTAAAGGACAAGAGGGACAAGAGTTTTATTATTAACCTGCCACATCTGTGTACAGAAAGCACACTTCCTGGAAAATGCAGCAAATGTGTGCTGTTACTCCACTTGTAACTTGCAATCAAGACCATTCATTTAAGAAAAAAAGATGGGCATGAAGGTTGCCTCATGGCCCTAAGCAATTTGTTTCAAGTTAACTGGTACAATTAAGCCCCAGAAAGGAACAGATAAAGCTGCCTTTCCCCACGCCCTCATGCCTGGTTTCATTTCAGGTGCCTCTCCGGGTTTCCCCTTTGCTACCCCTCACCTACTTAAAAGGGGCGTTGCCAGCGAGGACACAGCGAGTCAGTTTAAAATCCGCCTCAACAAGGTAGACGGGCTCCAGGAACGCCTGGGCTGTGAATAGATCACAGTCAAAAAGAAAGGGACCCATCTACCCTAGGCAGCAAATATAATGGAAGTGCAAGCTTAATGGGTACAGAGTTTGGGGTGATGGAAAAGTCTGGGTACCTGAAGGTGGGGATGGAAGCACAACATTGTGACTGTAATTAACAGCATGTAACTGTACACTTAAACATGGTTAAAATGGGAATGTGTTGTATGTATGTTACCACAATAAAAATTATGTATATTCCAACACTTTTGGGTTCACAACCCATTTCTTAGTTTCCATTTATTCCCTCATCTGTTAAAAAATAAAGCAAAACTCGTATCTGACCTCCAGCTTCACTGAATGCCCACAGCAGTTCCTGCCCATACAGCGACAGCCAGTCATATCCAGGGCCAAGGCTCTCCCCAGCCTCCACCGCCGAGGGCCTCGCCGGGGGCCGCAGGAGTGGGCCTGGCTGTGAGGAGACCACCCGTGGTGCTTTTTCAAGGCTCTCCAGAAGCCTGGCCACACCCCACTCTGAAAACCGATGCAGAATGCCCACATGGGACCCAGGCAAATGCATTCTGAAAAAGCTCCAACGGCGCTGACATGCAGCCAGGGGTGCAGACAGGAGCAGACGTGCGGGCAGGGGGCTGCCCTGGCTGCTGCTGCGCCGGCGGGCAAACGGGTGACAGGAGTGCGCCAGGGCCTTCCCCCGGGAGGCAGGCTGGAAGAAACCAGGGTTTTCACCTTCAAAGGCTTCTCAAGGCAGGTGGAGAGGACCCGTGAGGCTTAACTGCCCGAGGCTGAACGTGACCCCAGCGGCGGGTGGCGGCCTTCCCCGCGGCCCCCCGGGGACTCCCGCGTGCTCTTTGGTGCTGTCTGTTGCCAGCCGTATTTACTTATGAATTTCCTCCTAAATCTATTTTTCACTGAGCCTCTGCGCTTCATTTTGGCCACCTGTAAAATGTAGGGTTTGGGCTAGAATCTAGCCTTCTGATTCTACAGTTTCCCTCCAAAAGACTTCTCCCTTCAGTTCCACCCTGGAGGGTGGCCTGCGGGAGCAGAACCAGTAAGAGCCAGGACGACTGGGGCCCCCACCCAGTGCTACCAGGGCCCACCACAAGCGCAAAAGCTCATCTCCTGCCTGCATTTTAGCAACAAACTAAGGAGAAAAGGAAAGGCAAACACAAGATTCCCACTAGCCAGGAGCTTTCACGGGAATGGACCAAGCGGGAACAGGGAACAGACTCAGCCTTGCTACCTGCTGACTGCTCCGGGAGAACCTTTGGTCACAGGATACCAGCTGCGGGGAGAATGTGCGCTGGTCTCGTGGGCCTGGGCCACCGAGGCTTCCTCAGTCCCGGGGTCGACAGGAGGTGATCAAGTCAGAGCAGGCGGAGCTCGGGCGTGGACTTCCACGTGCTGGGGCGGCGCCGGGCGCGCGTGTCCCGCAGCACGTGCAGCCAGAGGCCGGCCAGCACACGGGCTTGCACGCTGCGTGTGACCATCTTTTTATAGGAGGGACAGCACAGCCAAACAGAAGCCTTTCTGGCCCGCTTGGCCACCAGTGACTCAGCAGTCTGCTTTGCCAGCCAAGGAATGAGGAGCCAAGCGGCCCCCCGGAGGACCCCAGCTGTCTTCTCCAGACGCTGTGCTCGAGGTTTAAGGTCTGAACCAGTAGGTAAAATAGGCAATGTTAGAAAGAAAGTGGTTTGATCGCTAGAGAAGGGTGATTTTAAGGCAAAAGATTTATAAAATATCCACTGGATCTTACTGAATGACAAAAAGACAAAAAACCTCCCTTAATCTATGTCAAACGGGGAATCTGTCCACGTGAAGTTAAAAAGGAAAGACCTGAATTACAGGATTTTAAAATATGTGGTCCTAGTTTAAAACACATATGCACTATACTGAGCTAATTAAATCCTGCCTGGTAAAGTCCTGTTTTGAGGGCTAAGAGAGGTCTAACCATGAGCAGCTTTCTGCTATGGCTGAAGAATACAAGGTCTTCCAGTCTTAGGGAAGGTTATACAACTTCATTCTCAGAGGCCCAAACCGCCCTCTCCGGAGCTCATTTGCATGCTCCCGTGGCCGAACTGTGGCTTCAGAGTCAAAGGGCGGCAGCTGCCAGGCTCCCCGGCTGCCTCCCGGGCCCCTGGGACATGGCCAGCGGCCCGCCTGCCTGCGGCGCCGACAGAGCTAGGGCTCTGGGTCAGAAGTCTCCTTTGGCTGGCTTTTTAAAAAACTCCTAAGTCAGCTTTCAAACTTTGGTTCCCAAAGATCCTTCGGTAGGAATGGAACATAACATTTACAAAAAAAACCTGATTACACACTTGTACCATTTTTTAAAGTTGTTCATCTACTGAAAAATAGTAGCGCTGGCCCTATAACACTGCTAAACCTGCCCCCTTCCTTCCTCTTTCAGAAAATAAACAGATTAATGGTTCAAAAATTAAAGCCCATAAAATCCAATTTGCAACATCTTTGGCTCTTGTTTGCTGGAATCAACATTGGCCCAAGCTTCAGGATACGAAAGAACGGCGAGGTTTTACTTGGATGTGGAATTTAAGCTGTCCTACACACAAGAATGGTAAGGCTCGGCGGTGGTACCCAACCAGCGCCGCACCCAGGGTCCTGCGGGCAGAGGGACCACGGGAGGCGGCCGCGGGCAACGCCCCCAGGCCCGAGGGGCGGCTCCGCGCGGACCACTGCGCGGCTCGGGCCCGGCAGGTGCCCCTAAAAGGGCGCTGCCCACAGCGCGACTGGCGACGGCAGGGCAGCAGGGCGCGCCTCCTACGAAAGCACAGCGGCGGGACCGTCTTCCCCAAAGCCCCTCACCAAAGCCCCCTCCACGGCCGCGCCACCTTCAAGAACTGCCACCGCGAACGTGCAGCCGGCAGCGTCCCCCGCGGCGTTTCCGCGCGGCAGGGGGTTCACGCGGCGGCTCTCCCGTCACCTCTGCCCACTGGAGAGCGCCAAGGCCAGGAGGCCTGAGCGGCTTTCCCTGACCCCCAGCGAGGGGCGCAGCTGGTTTAGCCCTCAAGCTGCGAGCAATTCACGCTTGCACAAGAAGAGCAGGACGTCTCCCGGGGAAGCGCGGCCCGCTCGGACTCCACCCGGGACCCCCGCTGCCTCCCCAGGCCCCGCCACGGCCTCCCCGAACCCCTTGGCCTCCCCGGGTCCCCCTCGGACCCCAGGGCCTCCATGACCCCCACGGCCTCCTCGGCACCCCCACTGCCTCCCGCGGCCTCCCCGGGCCCCCCCGACCTCCCCACGGCCCCCCCGACCCCCGCGGCCTCCCCGGCCCCAGGCCTTACCCTGCAGGCTCTCCTCCTGCAGCGCGGGAGCCCCGCTCTGCGACATGGCGCCCGAGGGAGGCCGCAGCCGGTCGGGGTCTGCGCGCAGGGCCGCGGCGGCGCCTCCGAGGCCGATCAGCGGGAGCGAGGTGCGCGGAGCGAGGTGCGCGGAGCCGCGAGCGCGCAGTGAGCGTCAGCCCCGCCGCGCCGCCACTAAGTGCGCTGGGCCGCGGGGGCTGCGGGCGGTGTCGCCCATCGGCCGCGGGCGGGGCCTGCGCGGGGCGCGTGCGGTGCGTGCGGCGCGTGCGCTGCGGGGCCGTGGGGGGTGCGGGGGAGGCGCCGGGGGAGGAGCGAGCCCGGGCGGGGGCAGATCTGCTCCGGGCCTGGGCTCGCGGCAGCCTGGGGTCAAGCTGAGGCGGGGAAGGCGGAAGCCGGGGTCTGGAGGCTGGAGGTCAGGGGGCCTGGGTCCAGCGGGGCCTCCTGGGCAGGCGACTGGGGGTCGCGGGAGCAGGCGGCTACCCCCCTCCCTTGGGAGTGGGCAGTGGGGAGAGTAGGAGAGTAGTGGGTGCCGATCGGACACTGGGCCGACTGTTCTCCCACAGAGGGACGCCGAGTGGGCGCCCCCAGCCCTGGGCACCCCGCCCCCCCAGGCAGGCCAGCCTTCCCTGTGGGTGGGGAAACTGAGGCATTGGTAGGGTCAGTAAGTGCTTAGCTCTAGCTACTGCCATTAAAGATATGACCGTTGGTGTGGGGTCTTCTGTGGCCGCCAGGGCCCCCGGGTTAACCCCCAGCCCTCCTTTCACAGGGGAGACCGCAGGCCCTGTGGGGCTGCCGCCCTTTAGGGCGACCCCTATGCTGTTCAGTGCCGTCTGAGGAGGAAGCCAAGGCTCCTCGGGGCTTCCCGCGGTCATTCCCCTTAGTCCAGCCGTAGACCACCTGGCCAGGTTCCAGGGGGGCCGAGGTACTGCAGTGAGCCCTCCCTGGAGTGCCCCCTGGGGGACCTTTCCCAGCTGACCTCAACGCACACAGGATGGGGTGATCTGAGGTGCTCAGCCTGGCCAGGAATGGGGGCCTCCAGCCAGCGCCTCTCCACCTCTTCCCACCCCCTGGGAATCACTCACTTGTGTCCCCCAAGACCCTGCCCCAGCCGGGGTCCCCCTCAGTCCTCTCCAGCAAGCGAGGGCGAGCAGGGGCTCCTTTCACAGACCGTTCAGTGGGACAGCCTTCCCCTTCCCCACGCTCAGGAGTCACCTCGCCAGCACTGCTACCCTTCCACTCAAAGGTTTTTGTTTGTTTGTTTGTTTGTTTGTTTTGTCTGAAATAAACTTCACACTTTCCTCAGATAGCAGGAAGTCGATGAAGAGCCGGCGTAGAGCTGGCATCCGTGCAGGGACAGTGGGAGAGACCCTCAGTGGGCCCGGATTGGGGGGATTGGGGGCTTAGGGCCCATGAGCCATTCTCACTCCTGCTAGGCCTGGAGGCGGCAAGGCCCCGGAGCTGCAGTTTTCTGGAGGCACACTGGGGGCCCAGGTGTGTGGACACGCCCCAGAGGAGCTGCCTGGAAACCACAGGCAGGATGGGTGCTTCTAGAAGGAGCAGGAAGCCACTTCCAGCAGGGGCTGAGTGCAAGGCCAGTCAAGGAAGGCCCGTATGCCCCCAAATGATGATTTTAACGAACCCCCTGCTCTTAAGAAAACGGACCCTCTCACTCTTAAGAAAACAGAGTAAACTGAAAGTAAGTATATTCTTGTACTGAAATTTGAGAGGATGTCAATTAACACTGGGTGGAAGACACGAACATGTGCGTTGGATGTCTTGTTTTGTTCAGGCAGGGGAGATTATAGATTCTGACGTGTAAAGAAATATGTTGATAGAAAAAGTATTTTCTTGAAAAATAATCACTAGAAGACTAGCTATATAGGCCCTTAGCCTTCAAACAACTTGAGAGGAAAAAAAGAAAGAAAACTAACAATAGGAAAGGAGAAAATGGCAAAGATATGAAAGATTTAAATAAGATTTAACAAACTTGATTTCATGTTTCTACATGAATTTCCATAGTAACACAGAGAATACACATTTATGTCAAACACCCATGGATCTTTTTTTTAAATAATTGGACTGTGTATTGGGTCACTTAAAAAATCTCACATTCTCAAAAGTAGAAATTATATGGCTGCATTCTAAATACAATATAATTCTGGATGTTAAGTACAAAAGGAAAGGCCCCCCAAATCATTCAAATTGCAAATTATGAAACCCTCCTCAACTACTCTTGTCAAAGAAAAATAAAAAATTGCAGGGGAGCAGATGTGGCTCAAGCAGTTGAGCACCCGACTCTCACATGGAAGGTCCCAAGGTTCGGTTACCAGTGCCTCCTAAAGAAAAAACAAGCAGACAATGAGCAAAAATAACGAGCAAACAGATCGGGGGGAAGCGGGTGTGGCTCAATGGATAGAGCTCCCGTTTACCATATGGGAGGTCCCGGGTTCGCTTCCTGGGGCCTCCTTGTGAGGGCAGGCCGGCCCACGCAGCGCGGTGGGCTGATGCAGCAAGACCTCACAGCAAGGGGGAGATAGGCAGACACAGAAAAAACACACAGCAAATGGACACAGCGAGCACAAGCAGCAAGGGGGGGATAAATAAATAAATAAATCTTTGGAAAAAAAACAAAACAGATCAGGGGGCCATCTCGGGGGTGGGGGGGCAGGTTGTAAATGATTATAAAAAAGAAAAAAAGAAATTGCAGATAATTTAGAAATAAAGATCACTGGGTAGGAACCAGTTTGTAGGTGAGGGAAAGTTTCTCTTTACAGAAGTATTCCAGTTAATAAATTAAGAAAAAATGAGGGAATTAGACTATCATTATTTTGCAGCCCCTAGTGAATCAATTAGTCTACCGTTGATCACAAACCGCTGCTAATAACACAAAAGAAAACCACAAATTCTGTGACTCCTGATAGAAGCACCTAACACAACCTATGAAGTAGTTTTGTTTCCCATCCCTCCCCTAATTGAACCTGATTCTGCATAATTTTTCTGTAAACCTCCAAC
>JAQZBX010024964.1:0-29832 GCA_029593785.1 Cabassous unicinctus | reverse complement strand
AACAGCATTTCAGAAATGACTTTTTACTATTATTTTTCTCCTTTTTTTTTTTATTAATCCCCAATATTCTATAGACAGGTTTTAGTTAATACCACTCTGTTTCCTTCCATAAATACTCTATCAATTTACATGCCAATGGCAATATATGGGAAATAGTTTCACCAGCATTTCATCAGGATTAGTCTTTACTCATTTTTAATTTTTAACAAATTAATAGGGACAAAATGGACCACAAACATTTCTCAAATCTATAAACAATTACTCTGGCCTAATTTAGAAACAGAAAAAGATGTTGCAAAAGAATGTTCTCTACTTGAGCTTCTATGGACACTTAAGTAAAAGTTGACCTAAGTAGGTCATATCACTGCACCTTGTTCCAAAATTGCAGACTCAGATCAGAAGGTTGCCTTCGTGACTTAAGTTAGAATTTGAAGCAGAGACATTTCATTTTTTAAAGTTTTAAAATCCTCTGCAACCTAGCCTTCATAAATGCCAGCACTGAATTGATTGCCAGCATTCTTCTTCATGCCCTTTAGCTTCAAAGAGCCCATTTCTCTTATCATGTTAAACTCAAACTCTTTTTTAAAAATCTGTTCCAAGTCTCTTGAGTATTATGTCCTTTACAATTCCAGAAGAGGGATGATTTAAAAACAAAGTGCATTCTACTAGGAGAAGGTCATGAAGCTGTCATCTGAAAAGAAAACTATGACCCACCTCAGCCCATTGATGTGTACAACATCCACAACGCAGATGCACTACAGAGAGGGTGATGGCACTCAGGATTAAGATGATGAAGATGATGATGATGGTGATGATGGTGATGACAATGGTGATGGTGATGGTGGTGATGTGATGGTGATGGTGATGATGATGATTGTTATTATTTTAATATTGTGTACTTTTAAATAGAAAACACAATAGTGCATGTGAATTTCTCCAAAACTCAAGTTAGCCCCCAAATTTTAGGAATTTATGAATGGAAAAGGTGGAACTGTTGCATTTTGCTTCATTGCATTTTTTAAAAAATCATAGAAATATAGACATGAAAATCACCTAGTGAGATCTTAGCATGTACCACCCTCTAAATCAGTGATTTCTATGTATTAAAAGCCTGCTACTGAGTTGATTTCGACATTATCGATCTTGGCCAGCCTTGGGAAAGTATGTTCGATGGAATATAGATCTCCACCCATCTGCACCTGCCCTTTCTTGACCCTTCTCCCTCCCTTCTCGCATCCATCTTCTTCCTGGCCTGCCTGATGCTGCTACACAGCTCCCAGGACTCATCTCTTATTTAAGTACCCACTAAACCACTTTTCACAAAGAAAGCAAGGACCAAGGTAGGACTGTGTGAGAAAGCAATAGAAATGCAAAATCTGATCATCTGCATTTGGGGCTCAGCTCAACATCTGCTTACCTAATGAACCTTGGTAAGGCATTTAACTTCTCTGAGCTTCTTTACGGAAAAAATTATTATCCACATGTAGCACAGGGTTGCTATGTGAAGCAAGTAATAAAATACAGAAAACCACTTTGTATGTTGAAAAGCTGCGTCATCCTAGGAGTCACATTCCCAAGGAAAGTGTGGTTTTTCTTACGATGCTAAAAGCATAGAATCCAGAGTTGGACTGCCTGAGTTCAAATTCTGAGTCTATTGTTCATCTGCTCTTATCACTTTGGGAAGTGATTTCACTGCCATGAGCTTCAGTTTCCCCATCTGAGGAAAAGAACAATCGCTATATGTTGGGTGGTTGCCAAGATTAAATAATTTTAATAAGTCAGTGGAACAGTATAGTGACTGGCATGTACCTAATTATAAGTACATGTTGACTATCAGTATTATTATTGCTAATAACAGTCATTTCTGCAGGAAAGATTTTTGGATCTGGGGCCTTCTCTCAAAGTTTCAAGTCACACCACATATTCTGCCTACTCTGCCCCCATTAACATGAAATGGAAAGAAAAATACATGACACAGTTAATCATGTGTCATTATGAAAATAGTTCTTTTTAGGAGAGAAGAAAATTGCTATAGCAACAATAGTAGCCAAAAATGCCAACCCATCCATGTAATTGGTTGTCGGTCTGAACCAGGATATTTTCAAGAGAAAGGAAGTGTTAGTAATGACTGTTAATAAATGTGTTGGGAAGTCAGGTGTGACAGAGGCCAGTAAAGAGCTCCAGTTGTCATTTTTCCTTCCAAGTTCCCTCCCAGAGTGTCCCAGGACAGACCTTCACCTGAAACCAAAGTAGACCATTTACAACCTGAACATCCCCCCACTGCCTCTCTTTGGAGGTGGCCAGTCTGTCAAAATTCTGCCCAGCCCATTGTCTACCTCAAAATGTCACTTCATGAAAAGATTGTTGTGTCTCCTCGTTCAGGAATGAGCTCTCTGCTGTGATATCTCAGCCCTGGCTTCCTCTCCCAGGGGACTTCCCACACACATTCCTGTACTATAATTGACTCCTTCACATCTGTGTAAGTTTTTCAAAACCACCATCTGTTTTATTTAACTCTAGAGCTTAGCCTCACCTGTAGCAGGTAGCATTTGCTCAATGAATATTCGACAAATGAATTAAGCCAAGGGCCTTTTGTTTGAAACAATACTGACCATGGATTTGCCTTTTCCCGCATCTCTGCGTCCAAACCATAGAATTTCTTCTCATGCACGCCACGAAATGTACCACGTTTGATCATTCCTCATTTTACAAGACAAAAATCTCTAAAAACAAACAACTTCTCTGAGCTCCTGGCAGTGTCTGTGAATCTGAGAGTAACATAGTTTTGATGAAAGGAAGCACTTCCTGGAAGAAGGATGACCCAGGATCTGATGTTCTCTCCTTGAATCAGGGATTTGCCATGATTAACAAGCTCTTCAATTTCAAAACAGTTTCGAGAAGCACCAAGGTACAGGAGAGATCATAGCACAGGGGTCTGTCACAAAAATATTATAGATAATGTGAGAGAAAAAGGAAATGATTACTATCATGGTAACTTTACAGGGAAAATCCGAGCATCTGAGACCCTGCTCACCCAACGTGCTCCAGATTCCCAGTGATGGCTTAGGGTGGTCGATGGCCTGTCTCAGAAGAGCAAGCATGGAGAATGGACTCTGGGGGTCATACAATTCATCTTTCAATGCACCCATCCCACCGCTCATCTCAAATCCACACTCGCCCCACACCAACTGCCCTGTCATTCCCAACATCCATGGATTTAAGAATCTAGTCTCCCAAAGATGAGATGTTTCTAGGTTGACACATCACTTTATAGTTTACAGATTCTAGCAATTCAATGAGATGCTTCCTAATCTGAATCGGAAACATGGCAAAATGGCTGCATCAAAACATCCAGGTAAAAATGTCACTTACCAGGCTCAAAAAGGTTAGTTTCCCCCAAAAAACATGCTCATCTTTCTTTTACTTTTATCAGAAAAAGAAATGAAAATGCAATAAAGATAGAGTTGAAGCCAGTGTACAAAATGCTGGATGATGTGGTCCTGCCAGAATCACTAAATGGTACCACACGGAGATGGTTTTTGTTGGGAATGTTTTCTGCTGAGATTCGGGGCCATCCTTAACTGAGTCCTAGAAATCTGAAATTGCTCCTCAGTGGGAACTCTCCAGTCCTGGAGAATCCCTAAGGAAGCTTGCAGGGTGTCGTCTGCTACCCACACTTGCCTCTGAGGTCCGCAGGGCCAAGAACCAGCAGGGGGAAGGGTGGGCAGTGCCCTGGGCTTATCTGATGGACCATTGCTTTACTCTTGGGAAAAAAACACAACCCAGATCCAGTCAGTGGCCCACAAGGCACCCCCTACATGGCTGTGAGGAGACCCCTTCCAAAGTCTGCCGCCACCCCCATGGGGTTGCATGGGGAGGAGACCTGCTTGGAAGTCCCAAGTCTGACCCCAGACGTGGTTGCCGGGAGGTCCTCTCCACCTTCCCACGCCCTACCAGGTGACCTGCCCCATAACTGATGATTTTTTAAACCTCCTCAAGAGCTATCACTTTAAATTTCAGTTTCACCTTCCATGTCTCTGTTAAAAGCACTTTCTTCTACTCATCCACACAAGTGGATTGGACTGATGGCATCTAACAGCAAAGTGCCTCCTTGGATAAAAGTATTGCCAGAACTGGGAGAAGAGCCCCCGTACCTTTTGATTCACAGATACGATATTCAATTTGATTCTAATATATTCAGACTTGTCTCCATTTTGACATTTTTTTCAGAACCAAAGAAGGGTAAATATAGTAAAGTCTCAACCATATGAAAATCCGTATCATGACGAGAGATAGCTCAAGACTTGTTCTCAGCCCGGGAGAATGGCTGCATGGTCTGGAGACAGGGGGGTGGGCGCAGTCTGATGTGTAAGCTGGCAGTTTGGTTCAGTCCAAGCCTGATTTAAGAACATGCAGCAGGCAGCAGCTCTGTGTTGCCCACGGAGGTACTGTGGAGGAGGAGAGACTGACAGCTCTGTACATATGTGTAACGCAGTGTGGGAATAATGTAAATTCCCACAGGAAGGAAAACTAGCATGGAAGAATAAATGATTAACTCAGGGAAGCGACACCTGATTTTAAAGGAACATCTCCCTTACAGAACGGATTCCTAAATGAAGAAAAGACCCTTGGTGAAAGGCATCTTGTACAGGGAAAGGGGGGGGGACAAAAGATTTGGACAATTTGGAAATGGTCTGGAATAAATAAAGATTCCCTAAATAAACAAAACGATGACAAAATCTGAAAAGAACATCCCTCAGTGTATCGACTGTCTGTCCCCCAAAATTCGATAAGCTTGGATCAGAAATAGAAATAGAAAGATGGGGGAGAGCTTGAGCGCCCGTGGACTGACTCGAGGTTGACCGCTGGCTCTGTTTGCAGACTGTGTGAAGGTGGACAAGCTCCTCTACCTTTAACCCTGCTTCCTCCCCTAAAGCAAGGACCTTCACAGCGCCCACCTTATAGGGTCGCTGTGAGGGGGACTGAGAAAATCCTCATGAGATGCTGTTATCACATCAAATGGTGGGTAATTTAATTCATCCTCAGGTCCCTTGCCTTTATAGCTCATTTTGATTACTAAGGGGGCCTCAGAATGTGTCTTCTGAATAATCTTGAGATGTGGACAGTGGGAGATTATAAAACAACCAGGCAAACATATTCTGACACAGAAATATAAGGTTCAAGAAGAGACTGATTATATGCCCAAAATAATTGAAAGTGGGGACTCAGATACTTATACCCCAACATTCATAACAGCATTATTCACAATTGTCAAATGGTGTAAACAACCCAAGTGTCCATTGAAAGATGTGTGGATAGACAAAATGTGGTCTATACAAACAATGAAGTATTATTCAGCCATGAAAAGGAATGAAATCCTGATAGATGCTCCAACATGGACGAACCTTGAAAGCATGATGTTGAGTGAAATAAGCCAGGCAAAAGAACAAATATTGCATGGTTCCACTAATATGAAATCTCTAGAATAGGCAAATACATCGAGTCTGAAAGTATCTTGGATGTTACCAGGGTGGGAGTGGAGAACGGGGCCGTTATTAGCTGATGAACACAGAATTTCTGTTTGGGGTCATGGAAAAGGCTCGGCCATGGATGATGGTGATGGTAGCAAAACATTGTGAATGTAATTAATACCACTGTAGTGCACAGTTAAAAATGGTTGAGAAGGGAAATCGTGTGTTCTATATATGTTACCACCATTTTTTTAAAAAAGAGGAGAAAAAGAGACTGGTCCCACTGAGTCATAACTTATCCAAGCTCCCTCCCTTTGAAGTCTGCAGGTCACTCGGAGAGCAATACTTGGGAAGGTAGAACGGCCGCAGCCCCAGACAGCAAGCTTGGTGTTTCCTTTAGCAACAGGGTTTGCAACTCCTTCTGCTACTGCTGCTGCTGAACTTCCCATGCTGTTTCCCTATTTTTATGAAGTCTCCCCTGGGATGGCACCTGATGGGACTGCTTAGAGCACGCTGCTTTGCTTCCTCCCTCAGGAGTGCCCTGCCACACAGCTGCCTCCGAGACATTACAGAAACACATGGTTGCCTCGCCGCGCTTGTCTGGATGTTTCCCTCTTACACCGCATGGAGAATGATGGTCCTCCCTGGAGATGAGGGTAATTTTGGTACAGAACCCAGTACAGAAAGAAAACACGGCTTCAACTTGGCCTCGCAGTCTTTATGCTGTCTCTCTGAGCCTGTGTGCCTGGTCTCCTGCCTCATTCCAGAAAGGATGCACCGTGGTTGTAACAACCAGGCTCTCCAAAGAAGCAGAACCAATGGGACATACACATGTATACATTAAGACATTTAGTTTAAGGAATTATCCACCTTAATTTTAAGGAATTGACCACCGTAGGGCAGGTCAGCAGGCTGTGGATTCCCGTAAGGACTGATGCCCATGTCTTCCGTCTGAAATCCATAGGCTGGAACTCAGAGAGGAGCTGATATTGTCATCTTGAGGCAGTAGCAATCTGGAGCTGTCAGTTCTTTGCTTTTAAGACCTCCGGCTGATGGGCTGAGATCCACCACATTACCGAGGTTAGCCTCCTTTACTTAAAGTCCACTGATTGTAGATGCTAATTCCATCAACAAAACCCCTTCTCAGCAAACAATGGGGCACCATATTCCATCCAAGTCCACAGACAAAATTAGCCATCACAGTGGACCATGAGTTCTGTAGGCCTGGGCACGTGGCCTGCCTGAAGGGTTTTTAGTGCTGGGTCACCTTGGAGTCAGGTGATGGGGTGGAACCTTCACCTTCACCCTCAGCCAGCTCCCAGGGTTTTGCCACAGCACCTCCCCTGGCTATCCCAGATGCATCACTGAGACACCCTCCTGCTCAGCAGACCTAGGCACAGTGAACTAAATGAAGGTCAGGTCAAGGCAGCCGAGCGTCTGGAAGAAAGTTATCCCATAAGGCTCTGATTTGGTTTCCTGGGACTGCCACAACAAAGAATGGCAAAGCAGGTCACCTAAAACAGCAGAAATTTATCATCTCACAGTTCTGGAGGCTGGAAGTCTGAAATCCAGGTGTTGGCAGAGCCCTGTTCCCTCTGAAGTTGGTGGGAAAGAGTGCCCCCTGCCTCTCTCCTGTCCGTCCTGCATCTGCCTTGGCTTGTGTCAGCAGCTCTCAGTCTGCACTCTCTCCCCACGGCCGTCATTCCTCTGTATCTCTGTTCCTGTCCCCTCTTCCTATAAGGACACTAGTCATTTTGGATGAAGGGGCCACCCTAATCCAGTTTGGCATCATCTTAACTAATAATAACTCCAAAGACCCTATTTCCAAAGAAGGTACTGGGGGTTAGGACTTGAACACATTTGAAGGGAGCACAAGTCAACCCAAGCCTGGCTGTCTGTGATCCCGGTCCCCACGAGCCCAAATGGAGATGAAGGTAGAGGATGCGAGAACGGGGAGGTAAGCCTGTCATGCTTAGAAAACATCTCGAGGTTTTTAAATCCAGAAACTATTAGCTTCCTGATGAATTAACGTGTCTGTGTTTGAAGAAACTAAACCAATTAACTCTGTCACTTTTTGCTTTTAAAAGTTTACTTTTATATTTATTTAATATTCTTTGGTTAAAGTGTTTTCTCTGACAGCTGATAAGACTTCAGGGAAAAGGTAACTGCATTCTTCCTTAACAGGCTTTTGACAGGAGTTAGCTCTCTAGCTCTACCCAAAAATATTAAGTATTCAGGGTTCTGTGCATGATTTCTTGTCAATTATTAACTCCTCTAATACATCCTCACCCCAGAACCGTTCACCGCACACATACACGCACCACAGGCAAAGTGTACCCACATGTGCCAAACCAATTTGCTTCAACTTGGCTTCTGAAGTAAAATATTTTGGCTTTTCTGTAACAAATGAAAGAGGGTCTCTCACCAATTCTAAAGGTCTTTGTTAACAAAGACGCTGTGTTATGACTGCCTGCCTAAAAAGTTCCATTTCTGGTATAATGTGTGCCATGGCTTAGAAAATCTGAGAACACTATAGATCAATAAAGATATTTAGTGTTTCTTATTTTGGTGTTTTGAAGGATTAAGTGCATATATCTAAATGACCTCATATGGGAAAACACAACATTGCAAAAAATGATGAGATCCAGAGAAGGATACAATTTCATCCAATGAGGTGCCCAGGCCACGGTGGCCATGCTGTCATCAATGTAGGGTGGGCACAATCACAAAACCGTCACCCAGCAGGGGAATGCTGAAGCCCCCTGTCCTCGGGGGAGGCCTGGCACACTCCTCATCTCTCTTTGATGGCCCTTCCTGTCCTGCCTAACACTGCTCAACCTCTGTCCCTGCGCCCTGTGTTCAGTGTCCTGCACCTGGCGAGCTTGAAAAGGCCCGAGCCATGGTGCTCCTTCCATTCCCAGTGTCTTCAGCCCACCTCCCCTACACTGACCCCTAAAGCTGGGGCCAGTTTGCTCTTGACATCAGCAAAGGCTGTTCCTTCAAGATGTCCCCTCCAAGTGTCACTGATAGAAGCTGGCCCCTCCTTCATTTTCCGGGGTGGAACTGGTCCATCCATAGCCACTGACGCTACTTTGTAGCAGGAAAGGACCCCTCCTGGATCTTGTCAGGCCATAAAACAGTGGGTTTGGGCCCACCGGTTACCCTACACTCTACTGTCCCTATTGGCCTGACTTTAGCTCCTCTCACTGCAAATACCAGTTCTTTCAAGAACATTCCACATGTTTACCAGGGACTGAAGAGATAAAGGAGTGAGCTCATGGAACCAGACTTTGTATCTCGTGCTGCTTTGTCAACTTGGCATCTTGGTCCCCACCTGAAAAGGTAACCGTGTTTCCCTGAATCCACCTCCCTGCATAGCTCAGGGTTCAACAGGTTAATGAGAGGCACTCACATCAGAGTTGGATAGCCCCAGGGAAGCAGCAGCCATTGCTCATGGAAAGCCAGTCAGACAAGGTGATGGGTAAACTCATAGGTGCCTGGATATCCCAGAAGTCCTTGCTCCTGTCCAACCCATGTCCAGCTTACCCCCAATTACTGACCCACCAATCAACAGTGGCCCCCACCAGACACTTGAGCCTGCCCACAGGATAGTGGCTTCCACCAGCTTCTCCGTGGACTCTCTCATCATGCCCAAGAAGTGGACTTGGATGGTTCTGCAAATTTGGGCCCTGTCCACCTGCCCAGTGCTGCGGGCTAAAGTGGTTCATTGTTTTCAGGCCCTCCAATTCCCTCTTGCAGACCTTTTCTTCCCCAACTCCTCCCACATTTACTCCAAATGATTCAATGGCTCTGGGTTCCCTATTGACCACCGACACATACCTCAACTCATGCCTACCACTGTGTGATCCTCCCCCACATGGAGGATCAGGAACAACTATCAATGGCCTGGCCTCCCTCGTGGGTGGGAGCTTGGTCATGCAATCAGACTCACCAGCACCCCATGTTGGCCTGCTCCCTTCATCTAGTGGGAACACAAAGGCTCCATCTGAAGACCTCCATCATATGTGCAGTTAGTGACACACCACCGATGTGTGCTGGGTGGCAGTATGGACGAGCCCATTCCACCAGCAACCACAGCTGCTGACATGGGTCCCATGGCTCTCCTGGAGGGCCAGTTCTTCCCACTATGTCACCAGCCACACAGCATCCTCCATCAATCCTGAATACAGGCCGGCAGGGAGACGGCCTCAGGGCCAGCCCACTGACCATGTGTACCATGGAGTGGCTGTCCCATCACATCCAAGTGACTTACACTGCAGAAAGCTTCTAGAGCTTCTAGAGCTGATGAGGACCCACAGAGCCAAAAAGCACTAAAATCACAATGGCACTTTCATTACCAAATGGTTTATAGTCAAGATAAATGTAATCCTAGACCCTAACTAAAGAAAATAAGTGATGATTAAGTCCTTCTGTGATTGAAAGCTCACTGATTTTCTTAATTTCCGGTATTGTATTCTTTGAAGAAAATTTCTGTTCCAGGCTCTGGTGTACCTGCTTCCCTGGTGCCCTCAGAAGGTCACTGGAGTCCTTTCCTTTCATCTTATTTTGCCAGAGCTGCCAGAGCAAACATCAGGCGATGGCTGGCTAAACATCAGGGGTTTACTGGCTTACAGTAAAGAGGCTAGAAGTCAAACATCAAGGTCATCTTCCTCCAAAGTCTGTGGCATTCTTGTGTGGGCAGTCCTCCGTCACATGGCGATCTAGCTGTCTATCTATCTATCTATCTATCTATCTATCTATTATCTATCTATCTATCTATCTATCTATCTATCTATCTTCCTCTCTCTCTCTCGCTCTCTACCTCTATACCTCTATCTCTCTCTCTGTCTCTCTCTTTGGCTTCCCCTACTTTTGGCTTCTTCTGACTTCTTCTGACATTCCTCTCATCATAAGGCTTCCAGTGACATGGATTAAGACCCACCCCAATTCAATTTGGCCTCATCTAAATAGGATCTTCGAAGACTCCTATTTGCAAATGGGTTCACACCCACAAGAACATGGGTTAAGATTTGGCCATGTGTTTGATTATTCATGAACTCCTTTCCTTCATCACCTGAGTAAGGTGATGGACAGGATAGGAAGAACCAAGAGTCAGCTCCTGTGTATTGGAAGCCAAAGAAGGAGAAGAGCCTGCTCACAAGGGTGGTGAGGTTCAGCCTGGGACTCTGAGGGCTGACGCCACCTCAGGGGAACCACCTGGACGGCAGGTCCACGTTTGTTTCCTTCTGCCCACTTTCCCACACCAGGCCTGCCACAGTGATCCCTTGATCCTCTTTGCTCCTCTTCTTTCTCCCTATATTGTCAATATCTTCTCTATATCCCGACCCCAAAATGTGCTTCCATACTCCCCCTTCCCATTTCAACCCTCCTCTAGGAAAGAAGATGCAAAAATAACAATGGCACCAAAAGAATACAGTGACAATAACTTCACATGTCACTCTTCTCTTTCACATGTTATTTCAAATTTAGTACCTTGACAATAATAGCATGTGGATATTGCCTTCTACAGAGTCAGACATGCAGGATAGAAGTTTCTTGCTGATGTTATGTTGCAGATATTGTCCATACTGATGTACATTTTCAAGAAAATAAGTTCCCTGAGAGCAGAAAATGACTTTCTTCAGGTTTGGTTTTGTTTTAACTCATCTTTCACAAAATTTCTAAGACTGGGTTAAACAAATAGCACTAAATGAATATTAATACATTTTTAAGTGGAAGGCTATTTCTATGAAAAAGTGGCATAGTAAGAGACAGTGTACGCTCAAAAAAAAAAAAAACTTAGCAAAGTTGATTATCAATTATATCCAAATAATCACTGAAGCCTCATTTTTATTTTTAAATAAATCTAAATAGGTCTAATGTGGTTAAGTTATTTTAAAATAATTTAGATTTTCAATTATTCAATGTTCCTTTCAAATTCTGTAGGCTTGAGGGAAATGCACTTTTAACAGGTTAGGTTACTGATGAAATAAAAAGCAGATGGTCTCCGATAATTTCTGTTAGAAATTTCATTGAGCTGCATCAGGAATGGGCCAGGTTATTGTTTAACCACGTTTGGATGAAAAGCAAGCAATTGGCCTTGAAGTCTCTTCTTTTGGCCTCCTCTTTGTCACAATGACACACACACAATCCAATGTCCTGAAGTTCCTGTGTGGTTTCTTGAAAGGACTGCAAATCTTAAGGGATGAAGTTGGAGAAGATGTTTACAGCATTACTCCCTTCTCTTGTTCACATTTGCCAAAACCAAGTGAAAGCATTTTGTTTTATTGGTTTGATTGCTGGGGCAAGAAGACACAAAGTGGCAAAAAGTTATTTTAGATTAGAAAGTTAACTTGATTTTTTGATGAATCAACAGAGGAAAAGCACTGATTCCATGAGGGCCTGGCACTGCAGACAAATCCCTTCTCTGGCACCTGGGGCACTTCCTCATCCCAACCACCCCCGACCCCAAAGCACTAAACTCGAAGGCTCCACCCCATCACCCTTAGCCATCTTGGGGACAAGGACCCCCTCTTCCACTTCTCTGTGGTGACCCTCCCTTGAAACCACCCCTATAAAGGGTCAGAAGCACAGATCACAGCGAGCTGCTTCCAACACCAAAATAGGCTGTGGCCATGGGGTGGCCAGAGCACCTCGAGAACACTTCCCAGAACCGAGAAGTGGAAACTTGCCTAAGTGAGGTGCTCCCTTCTGAGGAAGATGCATGCCCTCTGCAAGAATAAGCAAATATCCTGCTTGCACATCAAAGAGAGAATAGATGAGACATCAAATAAACAGCAATAAAAAAAGAAAGCATTTGCTAACAAAGCTTGGTTCCCCTGAGAGTCTTAAGAGTTGTCAGCTTTCCTTAAGATGACAAATCTTTTCCCTCCTTAATTAGCTCCTCTGCAGACAAACTGCCCCAAACAGGTGGCTATAAAGCCAGCTGCGTGTAGTAAAAAGTTCTTTTGGAAAAAAATAAGTAAAAGGGGGGAAATTGACAGCAGCAAGAATTAGGTCTATTAAATTCCATCAAATTGTATTTCCAGTTTCAATTGATAATTTATTTTCTTAACCTCAAAATAGTTGCAAAGCTCTCCACATTGGAAAGAAATGTAATCTATGTAACTAATAACTAGATGATGAGGCCTCACATTCTAAAAGCAATCATGTCAATCTTAATATTTTATTTCATAAAGTTTTTGTTACCTGATTCTACTAAAAAGGACCCAGGAGTTTTCTCTTCTTAAATGTGCATAAATGATCATTTTCCATAATTTGTTATCCAATAATGTGCCCAGTTATCATAAGAGGGCAGATGATGCCTATTTCAAGCTATATGCCAGGAGCGAAATGCAATCGTATATTTCAGGCCAGTGGCTTATAAAGCAGAGAGTGTTTTCAATACAACCTTGTCCATCGGCATGTGGACAGATCTGGTTTAAAGATAGCTTCAGTGACGAGCGTCCTTGAGCACTGACCCCGAGCCAAGCACGTTTCTATCGGATTGGTAGATCTTGGATTTTCACAGCAATCCCTTTAGGAAGGACCACGATAATCCCTACTTCACCCACAACAAAATGAAGCACATGCAGCTGCACCACTTCCCCAAGGTCAGGAGCCTTGTAAATAGTGGTGGAAGTGGGACTGGAAGCCCATGCCCCCACACCCTGCTAAAGACGCTGGGCTCTGGTGAAACCGAGCTCTGTGTGGACTACTGTTTACCTTTGCAGCGGCTGACCACATGCCGGTTCTTGTACCTTCCATGAGCTACGCAAGGTCTTTCAAATCCATCAGAACTTTTACTTCCTTCCCAGTTAGAAATAATTCAGTGTTTCAACACCATCAAAGAAATTCCCATGAGTTGCTATTTCCAAAGTACCTGTTGGGGTTGATTCATTTGCTTTTTCTGTTTTGCTGTAGTCATAAATGACCGAGTATTTGCATTAGCTTCATACCTCCTTCAAGGGGTGCTCCGCGTTCGTTCACCTCCATCTCCAGCTCGTTCCCTATATTTGGG
The DNA here is from genome assembly GCA_029593785.1 of Cabassous unicinctus. Classification (NCBI taxonomy): domain Eukaryota; kingdom Metazoa; phylum Chordata; class Mammalia; order Cingulata; family Chlamyphoridae; genus Cabassous; species Cabassous unicinctus. The sequence goes on along the minus strand of JAQZBX010024964.1, from coordinate 16,341 downwards.
GGGAAATCACATGACAGTCCTCAGTGTATATAGCATTAAAATGTTTCCACCATCACACTTTGCGTGGCTCTGGTGGAAATGCCCAGCAGGTACACCTTGCCCATAGACAGCCCAAGGACCCTGTCCATCCCACGTCCCCGTTCCTGTCGACGTGGAAGTGGATGACCCTCCGTTTTGAGGGAAGGAAGAAATAGATGGGAACCTTAAATCTGTAGAGCAATAAAAATGCCTTGACATAGACTTCCAAAATCCAAGACTCAGTTAGCTACTGCCCAGCTCATTTCCAAGTCTCCATGGGTCAGTCGCTGATGTGAGAAAGACACAGGGTGTGCTGGGACGCACTCCCCACTGGCGCCAGGAGGTTTTCTGGGCTTCGTCTTTGCTGGAAGGTCAGGGGTTAGCATGGCTGCATAGCATTAGCATCACCCCGGGATGAGGCCTCGCTTCACTAAGGTTTAGTCACTGCTATGGGCTAAAGTGTGTCTTCAAAAAGATACGGTGACGTCCTCACCCCCAGCACCCCAGACCCTGGCCTGATTTGGAAAGAGGGTCATTGCAAATGGGATGAGGCATGTTAAGATGGGGTCCCAGGAGGAGGCTGGGCCTCATAGGAAAAGGTGGTGAGACAGACAGAGGGAGGAGGCCATGTGAAAGCAGAGGCACGGAATGCAGTGCTGCGGTGCAGGACAAAGGAGGCCGCAGATGACCAGCAAGCCCAGGAGCCAGGAGGTGAGGGAGGGCACCCCTGCAGACCTCAGAGGGACCGTGGCCCTGCGGAGGCCTTGATTTGGGGCTTCCAGCCTCCAGAAAGGAACGACAACAAGTGTCTGTGGTTCTGAGCCACCTCGGTTGTGCTACTTTGTGACGGAAGCCCTAGGATACTCAGACAGTCATCTCCTTGCAGCTTTTATGAATTAAAAAATAAAGTGTGTCTCCCATGGGCAGGGCTCCTGCTCCCACCTCCTCTGAGTCCCTGAAACCAATGAGACAGGGAGTCAGCCAGAAGCAGATGGGTGAGCTAGACCTGCTGGATTCAGGGGCCCAGGGAATGTCCTGCTCTGACTGTCCCCCCCCAGGCTAGCCGTGCCTCTCCCAAATGGGAGGCAGGAGGCCTGAGGCCCAGGTGTGGGCACCTGGACCACAGGTGGCTGTCACAGGTGCCTGGTTCAGGGCTGCAGTGTCCACCTGGCCTCACGGAAAGGTGTTGCCACATCCCCACTGCAAGGAATTCCAACTGATACCTGGGGGAGAAGCATCAAGGAGGAAAAGTGTTCCCTGGCCATGCCCGACCCTCGGGCTCTGACACCCCCTGGGATCCTCGTGGGGAGACGGGGCTCCCTAAGACAAGCTTTAGGATCCTGCATCCATCCGTGACACAGCCCAGGGGCACCTGCCCGCTCATCCAAACACACAGAGTCCTGTGAGCTGCCCATTAGAAATGCATAAAACAGGGTTCCCCTTGGTTTTGCCTTGGCTACCAAGAAGTTCCAAGTCAAATTAGTTTCCTGGGAGTGCCATGAAAAATTACCACAACCTGGGTGGCTTCAAACAGCAGAAATTTATTCTCACATCCTTCTGGAGGCTCGAAGTCAGAAACCAGGGTGTGGGCAGGGCCCTGCTCCCTCCAAAGGCCCGAGGGAGAAGCTGTCCTGCCTCCCCCAGCTTCGGGCGGTGCCGGCAGCCCCGGTGCCCCTTGGCTTGTGGAAGCACCAACAATCTCTGCCTCCATCGTCACATGCCCTCCTCCCCCACGTCTGTCTGTCTCCACATCTGCCTTCCCTATAACGCTGCCAGCCGTCAGGTTTAGGGCTTATGCTAACCCAGCTGTCTTAGTCGGCCAGGGCTGCTACAACAAATACCAAACACCGGCTGCCTTAACAATAGGAATGTACTGACTCGCGGTTTCAGAGCCTGGAAGCCCAAAATGAAGGCGTCAGTGAGGCCACGCTTTCTCCAGGAAGCCTGTGGGCTCTGCTGCTGGCTTGCCGCGGTCCTTGGGGCTCCTCAGCTGGTATCTCTGGCCCCCCTTGGTGGTCCCTCTCTCCTTGTGTCTGCTCTCCCAGTTTCTGCTGACCTCTCACTTCTTCCTGTGGCCTTCTCTTTAGAAGGTCCCCAGTAACTGGATTAGGGCCACATTTAGAGGACGCTGTTCACAGATGAGTCCACATCCTCACTGATAATACATCTTCAGATGATCCTGTTTACAAACGGGTTCACACCCACAGGAACGAGCCTTAGGATTAAGGCAGTGTCTTTCAGGATTCAGTCTTCCACATCATCATAACTTATTACATCTGCAACGACCCTATTCCCAAGTAAGGTCACAGGCACGGTACCGGGGCTTAGGGCGTCAAAGTAGCTTTTTTTTTGGGGGGGGACACAATTCAAGCCACTATTCCCTACGCTTCTGTACTCACTTTCCCCTTGGTGCTATATGATCTTGAACTTTTGTGTTCATTTTAATGACTCAGTTTCATTTATCTTTTCCCATAAACAGCCTCAAATAGTTTAGAAAAGACGACAAATGGCAAATTCCAAAGTAAATATTAAGTCCTTCATTTTTTCCAGATTTAGGCTTGAATTATAATGTTGGCACCACATGCCCTAAATCATTTTGTTATGGCAGAGCATGAATGCATTAATGAGTTGCATGCTGCAGCCCATGGGAACTGAAACTCTTCCTCCAAAGTGGGAGGAATTTGGAGGCTTTCTTTGCCCCTGGAAAAGGACAGCTCTGCCACTGCCATACAGTGTAAGCAGGGTTTCTTATTCCTGAGTTCACTGGATTTGACTTTTCAAAACTCATTATTCATTTTTTAATTCACTCATTCACTCAACAGCCTTATGTAAAGTATATTCCACACATGGAAAGAGAAATGCAAGAATAGAAATTAGAACAAAATCCCGGGGAAGCATAAAGAACCAACTTAGACGTGGGTTTTGATTCTAGAATAGAAGCTGGCCAGAAACACAGAAGAGGGAAGAAGCGGTGTGAGCAAAGGGAGAGGGGACGAGAAGCTGAGGGCCATGGTGGCTGAGGTCAGCGTGCGCGGAATGCAGGGTGGGCTCGAGCTGGCTGCCTGGGCAGGCGGCCTGGGCATCTGCTCAGTGCGCCACCCTTAGAAGGCACCGCACTGAGCTTACTGCTCTGTTGCCGCCATGTTCCAAGTCCTAGCTTTCTAACAAGAGGCCCTGCATGGTCAGGTGGCACTGAGCCTCCAAATTACAGAGCCGGCCCTGAAGAGGGACGAGTCAGGAGAGGCCCAAAGCTCTGAGACAAAGACTGTGCGGGGGTTGGTAAAAGAGAGTCAGTGTGAGCTCTGAAAAGCCTTAGGGTCCCAAGGCTGCTGTAACAAAGAACCCCAAACTGGGGGCTTAAAACAACTGAAAGGTTTTGTCCCAGCTCTGGAGGCCAGAAGTCAAAATCGGGTGCCGGCAGAGCACGCTCCCTCCGATTTGTAGAGAAGACCCCTGCCTGGCCTGCTCCACTTCTGTTTTGCTGGACATCCTTAGTGTTCTCGGCTTGTGGCAGCATCACTTTGATCTCTCCTCAGTGGTCATGTGGCTTTCTCCTCTGCGTCTCTCTCTGTCCAATTCTCCCCTTCTTATAAAGACACCAGTATGTTGGATTAGGGTCCACCCCAGTCATAACTAATCACATTCAAAGGCACAATTTCCAAATAAGGGCTCATTCTTGGGGCATGGGACTGGGGGCCAGAACTTGAACACATCTTTTGGGGGAGATGTAATTCAACTCACAGTACCTTCCCTTCCAAAGCAGCTCCTGCCATCCTCCTGCATGTTGGAATGAACAACCCCTGGACTCAATTCCCTCCCACCCAGCCGGAGCAGAAGCTTCATCACAAGGAATACTCTCAGACCTCTCTCCACGGACCCTGCTGGACCTCTGGCCCATTCTCTGCTTCTACAGACCAGCAGCTAGGTGCCAGTGGGGAAAATGCCCAGCATGGGCACTGGGATGACGGCAAATTCATGGTTGCACATCTCCAGCAGGACCGTGCCTCCTCTTCGTCTTGGTCCTAGCCTTTCTTTGACTTCTCCTTGTGCTAAACTGCTCCCTCCCCATCACCTGCCATGACTCACCTGTCCTTCACATTGGTCTCTCCAGGTGCCACGTGCAGCTCCCACTGCCCCATGCTTGGATGACCTCCCTCCTACTTCATTTCTCTCCTCCCCCACCAACCCACACCGTCATCTGCAGTTATCTTCTCCTTTCCTAGCCACTCTCAGGATTTGGGGAGCGCTCTTCATGCTCAAGTACAGCCCATCTCTGATCTTGATGGCATCTTTGTGGGGCCCTCAGACCCGTTCCTTAGTTGTTCTCTCTTCTGCGCTTCATCTTCTTCGTCGCTGCTGGGATCTTTTGCATAGTTGTAAATATATGAAGCACCTTCTGCATCAACTTCTTCAGGCTCCTCTCCTTCCTTGAACTGCCGGCTCCTCCCTCTCCAAGGGCACACTGCTGTTTTCAGTTCCTGCTGCTCCCTGTATGTGGAATTCTCTTCTCCCTCACCTTCACTTCACTGTTTGTGCTGATTCAGTCCCAGCTCAAGAATCGCCTTGTCCAATTAGAAGCTCTATCACCGGAGGAGGTAACAAACCAAGGAAGTGGGTCACGGAACACAATCCTTGCCTACTTCTTTTTTTGCCTTCCCAGCTTTCTCTTTCATATGGTTGTTTTGCTGTTCAGCAAATATTCTTTCTCTCCTCCTCTCTCCATGGCACCTAGCCATGTGAGCAGAGATGATGAAGCAGAGACCCAGATGTGACTGCATGGCTTGGCTTGGCTCTTGTGATCCTGCTTTCTGACATGAGAACATGTCCTGTGGGGCCACCGGTCCAGGATGGGAAAACACATGGACGAGACCTGAACTTAGCACAGTCTGGAGCACAGGGAAGTCTTGCAAAGCCTAGCCAACCCGCAGATCTGTAAGCAAGAAAAAACAACATGAGCCTCTGATATTTGGGTTTGTTCGATATACATAATTACCATAGCAAAACCTGATGAATACACCCTCCCGTGTATTGGTGATACCAGTAAGGAATAAAGTATATCCACGAGGGCTACAAGAGAGTGAGAATGAGAAAATGTCAAGATCGTAGAACATCCGCAGACTGAATCAAGTCAGCTTCTAGTGAAAGTCGTGTTTATACAAAAAAAGGTTCCAAATCCGCTTTCTGAAAAACATATCAATAACTGGCTGGTTCTTGAATCCTCTCCTGGAGACTCTCAGGAAGACCTTTCCCCTCGCCCTTGTGGTTACATATTGAGCAAGCTGCATGACAGGAAAACCCCTGACCCCTTGCCCCATCCCTTTCTCATTCCACCCCCGGGGTGGAGAAATGGCTTCTCTCATTGGTGAATCTGGGAGAAGAAACTGGACAGCTGCTTAGCAAGCCCCTCTTCTCTCCTGTCTTTACATTCTGCCCACACAGAGTGCTCAGTCTGGTCTGTTCACCACCATGCCATAAGGGACTGGCCCTTGGGGAGGCCAGGTTCAGTGGCTGGTGTGTAGGTACATGGAACTCAGAGGTGTGGGAGCACGTGCACCTGCCCCTATTAGACCTGGTTATACTTTACAAAAAGTGCTCGTGAAGTTTGGTCCCCATCTGCTTGACACCTGTTTTATTTCTCAAGTAGTTCCTAATTCAGGCAGGAAAGAAAGACATATTAATTACCAATCCTCTAAGAGTGCAAACTCAAAGTATTTACTGGAACATAATTTAGAGTCGACAAGACTCACGTGTAGCAGGGAAGAAATTACTGGGTTTAAATTTGATCTTTGTCAAAGGATACATAGGAGATGCTCTTTCCTACTCTGAACTGCCTACCCAGGCAAAAAGGAGAATCCATCTCCCAAGGTCTTTGATAAAGGAGGGTCCCATATTAGATAAAGGTGAAACAGACTAAGCTATGGGAAACCCTTTAAATCACTGAAATTTGTGGCCAATTTGTCCTTTCAGGTTAGAACAATTATCAGTTTTAGCAAAAAGAATGGTTTGTACCTTGAAGAGAACTATTGATGATTCTCAAATATTAATAAAGCTGAGTTCCTGCTAGAGATAAAAAATGACCGCCATTCACACGTAAATTCAAAACACAGCCTCTTGCTGAAAGGGATAATAACAGTAATGAACCAGGGAAGCTTCTCAAACAAGCTCATGAAGACAGCTGATAATTGAAGTGGTAAGGACCTTAATTAATGAATTACTGGTTGTTACTACCAGTTTTCTAGGCTTTACCCAAGTTTCCCATCTCTAGCTACACATCGCAGCCTGTACGTCATGAAGTCCTTGGAAAGATGGAGAGTCTATAAAGTGAGAATGCCTTCTAAGGAGCCCCTTCTGGAACATCTCATGCTGGCTCTGTGCAGAGGAACCTTTCCACATGGAGTCCTCAACCTTTTCACCATCTCAAGACCTATGAGTCTCCCCACACAAACTATAGTATATAATAAGACTTTAAATAGAACTGTATTTATTAAGTAATGAAAAATTGCTTTCCCATTTGAATTTATCATAGATAAGTGTCAAGTTTCCAATCTATTTGGAAAAATAAAGCAGGTTAAGCATGCCAAATTGCTACAATTCTAGCCAGGAACAAAACTTCACATTTTAGTGATTTCCTTACTCTTAGCCAAATTAATGTGTTTCAATTATTGGAAATATTTTTTAAATAGTTCACAGAGCCTCTCTGAGCCTAGATGTCTGTGGACCAGTCAAAATCTACTGATTTAAGGAGCTGCCCCGTCCCCACTGAAATCCAATTTACAATAAAGCTGAAATGGCTCTTTTATGTAGGTTGTCTGCCTTTGTGACAAGACTCCTGCTACAATTAAATGCTGCCAGAATAGGACAAACATAAAGAAGTACTACCCACTAACCTACTTGAAAAGAACTTCTTAATTGACCCAATGGTCACCTTGGAAAATAACAAGCAGGCTGCAGAAGAAACGGACAATGCAGAGTTGGGGGTTTGTGTTGACGCAAAAGTGGAGAAACTGACCAAACAAGGTGACTTGGGGGAAGATTTCACAGTGGACCTTCCTGGGTATGCAAGGCCTGACAGAGGGACCCTGGGGACCAGGGAATACGGCGTCTAAAGGAACAGAGGTGCTCCAGTCTCACCATAGACCACTACTGGGGAGTTCGGACATCAGAGCATTTAAATGGATCCCAGCTCTGATGAGTCCACTCACTTGATGATGAGTAATCAGGCTTTCCAGTGAAATTCGTAACCAAGTGGCTTCATTTAGATGATGAAGAGGGGGAAGAATGGAGTTTTATCTGTTCAGGAAAAAGAAGTGGGGAAGCTACCATACTTTCCTACCTTCATGTTACTATTAAAATCCTGAATCCTGAAAGAGAGAAGGAGGGAGAGAGAAAGGGAGAGAGGGAAAGAGCAAGGGCAAGAAAGAAACAGAAAACCATCGTATTCTGGTGTTGGGAGCATAAACCAGAGACCAAAAAAATGCCAACTTCTAGGAATCTCTCCCAAGGAAATAATCATAAATATCAACAAAGCTTTGAAAGCACTTCAATATCCAATATTAGGGAAGAGTTAGTAAATGTTTACCATGAAGCTGCTGACAATTGTTATTGTAAAGATTTTATAATGACATTGGGACAGTTATTTGATTTTCAAAAGGATACACAGCAGTGGGTATACTATATTTTTACCTGTGGAAAAAATATGGATTATAAAAATAATCAAGGAAATAGAGATAAAATTATGGGGTGATTTTTTATTTCCTTCTGTGTATTTTTTGTATGTGTTTTCCAAATTTTATGCAACTAGCAAATACTGCTTTTATAATTTATATACATGGTAGAATTTCAAGATGGTTCCCCAAGATTTACCACCCTAATCTACAGGAGTACAAATACGATATCACGTGATATCACACCTGTGGTTTGTTATGTTACGTAGCAAAAGGGATTTTTCAGATGTAATTAAGCTTATTAATGAGTTGGTTTTACTTAATAAAAAGGGAGCTTAGCCAGGCAGGCTTAGTCTAATCACACGAATCCTGTAAAAGCAGAGAGTTTTCTCTGGAGGGAGAGGCAGTCACAGATTCAAAACATGAGGAAGATTGGGTGCACCCTTTCTGACTTTGAAGACAGAGGGTGCCACATCCCAAGACCAGGGAGGGGCCTCTCGGGGCTGAGGGGCCCCCTGGAGCTGAGAGGAGCCCCCAGCAAGGAAATGGGACCCCCGTCATATAACAGCAAGGAACTGAATTCTGCCAAAAAGAAGAATGCGTTTGGAAGGAGAGTCTTCCCCCAGCGCCTGCAGCTCAGAGCCTGGCCAGGCTGGCACGGAGACTTCAGCCTCGTACAACCCTAAGCCAAGAACCAGTCGAGCCCACCAGGACTTCTGGCTGCACAACGGCGAGAGAATAAACGGTGCTGCTTTAAGCCATGAAGTCCAGGGGCATTTGTTACACATCAGTAGAAGACTAACCCAGTATATATAAAGATTAAAATTCTGTTTGGTCATTTGCATAGTAAATGTTGGCTGCTTTTTAACTGTCTATAAAATCTAAGTTTGGTTTATTTTCTCAGTACAGAGAAATCATATTATCTTGTTTCCATTTTCAGGACACTAGAAGCATATTCATTCTGGTTTTTAATAGAATCCAAAATTACTCAAAGTAACCATCAAAGCCTTGAGCAGAGCTCAGCCCCTTTACTGTTTGTGCATCCTCATGGTGCTCAACAACGGTGCAGGGACAGCTGCCCGGGATACGTTTTGCTGGGGGTTTCTTTCATTAGGCAGACCCTGATCATCTTATTAGTACCATGAATACGTGCCAACTGGCCACGTGCCGAGCCGTCCTTCCTCTCTTGTCTGATGAGCGTCTCTCTCCAAGACAGATCAAACTGAAAGGCTGCTGCCATCCTCGGCATCCTCAATTAGCTCTGAAATCAAGGGACAGACCTTTGGGGATACTGAAAACGTGAAGGGCTCCGTGTGTCACAGACACCTTGTGTAACAGCCCTGTCTTTTCTAGCATCAAGAATAGCACCTTCCTAAAAATGGAGTTCATTTTGACAAATAATGGCTTCATTCTCAATCAGAAGTTTGTTGGTGTGGATGTGAGTTTTAAAAAGTGAATTCCAGCACACTGGGCACTGGGGTGAGCGTGGAGTGGCCCGATGTGGCCCTGCAGGGGGAACAGCTGGGATGGCACAAAGCGAGGCACCAAGGACACCTTGAAAGCGTTTCGTTATCTGCAGGAAGGAAAGCTCTCAGGGTCCCGGCCTCCGCCGGCCACGGCTCACTCTGGAACCCGAATGGGAATCAGAGGTGGCGGCGGCCGCCCCCCACGCAGACACACACCTCAGGTCGTCGCTTACTCCCTGTCGGTGCTGGAGGCTTCTATTCCTCTACAGATGGTCCTCGGGTGTTTGCAAATGAAAGCTCCCTTTCCCTAGCACAAGGAGGGCAGATAATTAAAGGGTGGAATTCTCTGAGACACTCAGAGGAAATGCTCTCCTTTTGAGCTTTTCATCTGCTTCCTAATCAGCACCGCTGCTGCCGTTCTCATTTGCCTTCACACTAATTGCCATTACTCAACCTTAATGGGCCCAAGAACCGAGTCGCACAACCTCTAAATGGTTCTCTGTGTGATTCATATCTGCAGCCAGAGACCTGAGCTCTGCTTCCGTGTGCAAACTGCGCGGCGTCTGCCTCCCTCCTGCAGGAGCTGATGGAGGTTGGCCTGGCAGCCAAGCCCGAGGCACTTCCACAGACCGCCATGACCCTCGACAGGGGAACAGAAGGATGAGAGCCATCAAAGTCCACATGCCCTTGAGAAAGCCGGCTGCACCTGGCAGCTGAAAGCTGGAGAAGATATCAGTGTGGGGAGAAGCAATCTTTTATCCTCAACCCCATACTATGGGCCCCACTTGCTGCTTGGCCTTTTGGGAGAGATGGTTGAAGGGGAGTTAGGGGAGGTGGGGATCTGAATCCATCTTGAATCCAAAATGGATCAACTGACTTTGGAAAAGCACAGGAATACCAGCTTCAGGGCTCTTCCCGTGGCCGCGTGGTGACCTTGCCATCTCTCCCTGTGGTGTGTCACCTGGGACCAGCCTTCCGGGTAACACACTCCAGTATGGGGACCATCTCAGATTCTCCATGTCTGAGCACAGAAAAATAAAATCTCTTTATAAAAAAAATAAATAAACCAGAGTTCATTCTGGAATAACCAAAGCAATCCTTCATCAATAACTGAAAGATGCAAATCAAACTCAAAATTTCATTTATGCTTTACCAAATATTTCTATCTGACAGGAGCTATTCTAAAGAGAAAGGAAGTAACAAGAGATGCAGTCAGATCATATCACCACAACCTGCCCAGGGCCTCCCATCTTAAAGTTCTTACCCCAGCCAAAAACGTCCTATGTGATATGACTCCCATCACCTCCCAGACCTCATCTCCTACCACCTTCCCCCTCAAGCTGTTTCAGCCTCACTGGCTTCCTTCATGTTCTCTGAAAATGTCAATCAAGTTCAAGTGCCTACCTCAGGGCCTTTGCACAGCTGTTTACTCAGCCTGGAAGGTTCTTTCCTAGCCACCCACAAGGCTCTCCCTTTGCTCCCTTCCTTCAGGGCTTCACTCAAACGTCACTCTTGCCATCGACTTTTAATGGACATGCATCTAACATAACATAGCACCCCATATCATTACCTTCTAAGGAAGGAAGGCATGATGGCTGGAGCTCCAGCACCTCTTGGACCATGTGTTGCCCTTGGTAACAGTAGCCATGTGCTGAGACTGGCAAGAAGGAGGAGATAGGTCTCTGATGATATCAAGGTGTGCTCACACCAGCCTGGACTGTCTAACATCTCCTAATTAAGAGAATAGGACCTTGGGGTATAAATTACTAGTATTGGGGGTTTCCTATTACATTGCTGTCAGTGTCCTCTAACCAAAAGCCACCAGGCACACACATGTAGTTGAACAAGCCGGGTTAATTACTCATTGCAGCAAGGCAGAATGCACACCACAGGAAACCATGAAGCATCTCAGTAACAAGGGTGAGAAAGGACTTATCATATTAGGTATTTTGGGGGAGGGTTAAGGAAGCGGGGATTTGCTCTGTATCAGATGCTGTCATGAAATAGGCATAATTCTAAGATTGGGTATCTTAATAAGTCTCACCTACAGGAAGGAAGGTTCGATTGAGGATAGAGCTGTGATTGACAAAGCAGCAGCAGTCACTCATGTTAGCCAGGAGAGAGGACTGTTTGGTCATTTTTGTGGCTTGGGCAACACTGATGATGTTCTCTGTGGTCAGACATGATGACAAGTGGTCTCCCTTTAGCCTGGCTCCATCTTGGCTGCTGAGTGGCCTTGTCTTATGGTGATACATGGAACAGCTCATGCTCAGCAGGAGAGCGCCAGGGCCCAGCTGCAGGGGCCAGGCCAGCTCCCTCGTGTCTGGGGCTGCTTGTCTCTCGCAGTGCAGCTGGATCTAATCCTACAGGTACACCTTTCCACCACGCTCAAACGATGGCCAACTGGGAAGGAAGGGCCATGTCTTTTATAAGTTTCAGTTTCCCTTGTGCCTAACAAGAAGCTGGTGTTGCAAAAATATTTGTGCAATGAAAAAGATGATGAAATAATAATAATAATATGATAAAATGTAAGACAAAAAATCAACCTAGAAAGTAATGGAGTTCTTTTGTATTTGAAAATAAGATATTTTGAATTTCTATTTTAACATGAATTGATAAACTACTAATCTTGCTCAGTTTTCTGGTCAAATTCAAAGTCCAAAGATTTGTTCTAGCCTAGACATATTTTTAAAATTTTACATTCCTAAGTCCTTCATCTGGACATAAACAAATTTCAGAGTTTCATAGTTCAAAGTTTATGTAACTCAATTAGCACTAACTGTGGTCATGTTAAGAAATAATTTACTCACTTCACTTTCCAGAATAATAAATTAATCTGTATACAGGTTCTAAAGTATTCTAAGAATAAGTCAAAATTGAGGGGTATTTGAATTAATTTGAGGACTGCTGTAAAGGATCTATTTTGAGCTTCTCTTTCACGGGTGAAAAAGATTTTCTCCATGCCTAAAGCAAAACCAAAGAAAATCAAGGCTGCTGTGTGATTGTCTTCTGATATAGATGTTGTTGAAAGAAAGGAAATGAAATTGGTCCAAAATATAAGGATAAAAAAGCACTATTTAAATTACTTTAGCTATTAAAGGAAAAAGAAAGATCACAAAAGAACACGGAAAAAATATTTTTCTGTAAATGGCTTCAAATGTATGTGTGTAATTTTTTAATCTGTATTTAAATATGATTATCTAGTGTTCTAGGATTTTGTAACATGAATGGAACATTTAATAAAATTGAATAAATGGATAATGGATATACTGTCCATAATAATGGGTATCCATATTAATGTTTAATTTATTATGGGTCATTGGAATGGATGATGGGTAATTGGATGTTGAGGTACCTGGTTCAGAAGCTACCATCCACAGCCACATGGCTGAATAGACATTTACTAAGCATATAAAGTGCACCAGGCTCTGCACAAGAAGCTGACAATAAAGCCTCTGAGTTCAATCTGCTAGGAGAGAAGAATTAAGAAGAAGAAATAAAATAATCAAAAAGGGTACAAAAAGCAATGAAGGTGGTGTTTGAGAAGACAGGTTATGAGCCATTGAGCCAGCTGGACATAGGCAAGCCAGTGCTGAGTCCAGAGGGTCATATGGAGGCCCCAGGTGGAGCGTGGATGGGAGGGCAGTGCATGCAGAGAAAAGGACACGTGTAAGCTCAGAGGGAGGAAAGCAGATGACTTTTCCAGGCTGCAGACCGTGGTGTGGTGAGGCAGGAGCTAGCATACAGGAAGAAGCTCAAGACCAAGACCAAAGAAGGGTAAACATGGAGGACAGGGATTTCTCACGTGCTGCATGTGCTAAGGGAATCACTCTGTACAGTTCTTGACACACTCGCTGTGTTCATGTTCTGCATCCCATTCGTTGTGACCTGTGTACCTCCCACTAGAGTGGGTGGAATGAACACTCTTACCTTATTGATTTGGGGTTCACCATGTGGCTTTCGTTAGCCAATGGAAGGTCAACAGAAGGGTACCAGTGAATACAAGTTCATTCCCACGTCCTCAAGTGATGGCTCATGTTTCCACTCATAGTCACGGTTATCTACCATGAGAAGAACAAGCCTCAAGTGGCCATTATCCCCTCAACCCAAACCACAGCCTAGAGCCACACCCAGCCGACTAGCAATATAAAGCAGGGAAACTGAACCACGTTCAATCTGCAGACACACGAACAGGAGAACAAATGATGGCTATTGTGAGCCACTGAGCTAAGGGAAAGTTTGTTACGAAGCATTATTGTGGCAATAATTGACTAATACATACCATGGTAAGAAGTTTAAATTTCATCCTGAAGGAGAAGGAGGACTTCACTGAAGATTTTAGTCAACAGAGGGGACCTGACAGAATTCACATTTTAGAAAGATTCCTTCCGGCATTTGTGGGCTAGAAGAGAAAAATGTTTACAGCAAGGAAACTAATTATGAGGTTCCTGGGAGAAGAAACTGAACTAAGGCAATGACACGAGAAGTGGAAAGAAAGGAACAAACAAAAGAACTACTGGAGAGGCGACCTCCTGGACTTGTTGGGATGAGTGAGGGGAGGAGTTGGGGGCAACTCCTGTTTTCCGGCTCTGTTGAATTCCATAACACGGGGTGTAGTTGAGTAGGAGAGTTGTGAAGGAGAACATGATGAACTCCATTTTGTACATGATGAGCCTGAGATGCCTGTGATCCATCCAGATGGAAGGTCCCCTCTGGTCTGGAGCACAGAAGAGAGGCTCGTGCCAGAAGTTAGGTCAGGAGAGCCTTGTGTGCACTTTGGTAGTATCACTGTCAGGCAGAGGAATGCGTTCACCAGGATGACATGCAGCATGAGAGGGGAGGGGCCCGTGAATGAACCAGGGGCTCCTACATTAAAAAATGGAAACCAAAGGACAAGCAAGGAAAGGGCTACAAAAAGAGATAAACAAGGCCAAATGTTAAGAAATTGCTGGAAAAGGAAGTTCTTCAAAGTTCCCATTGATCGTTGGCCTAATCATAGAAAGAGTGTCTTATAAAAACCAGATTTTTGTCTGGTTTTGTCTTGTGCTCAGCTTCTTCCTGCAGGAGTAACAGGAAGTAAGAACAGGAAGGAGAACTCGAGGGTGACTCTGCTTCTGGGATACATGAGTTTGGGGCTGAAAGTTGGGGATGAAGTTCTGGAACTCAGGACGGAAGCCATGGCTAGAAATGCAGATTCTGAGACTTCTGCATTGAAACGATGGTCCAAGCCATGAAAATCAATGAGATGATTCAGGAAGAGTGAAGAGAATCAACAGTGAGAGCTGAGAAATTGCCCATAACTGTGCACTGTCCTGGAAGCCAGCCAGGCGAGGTCAGATGCCATGATCAGGGCAAGTGAGATTTAAATGACTCATTACACGCGGCAATCAGGTTGAAGTTTCAATGGAGCAGAAGGAGCAAAGTCTGATTTTAAATAAGAAAAGAAGAGAAATGGGTACCTGAAGGCAGAGTTCATTCTTCTGAGAACTTCTGTGAGACTGGAAGTGGGTAAGGCAGGCTAGAAATGTTTTGTCTCATTTTCTTTAAAATAGAGGATTCAAAGCTTCTTTGTTTTTGAGAGAAAGTCTGTGGGAAAGAGACAGAGGAAGGATGATTGCTAATGCAGGGAGAGCCCCAGAGAAAACTGGCAGAGTGGGGAAAAGAGCGTGGTTAGAGGCATTAGCCAGGCAGCAAAGAAAAGAACTTCTCTCTCCAAGTCTCCAAGACAGGAGGAAGAATGTAAAAGGATCCAGGTAAGCTGTGAGCCTGAGAGCAAGGACTTTGGTGAAGGAGATTGACAGGATCTATTTGACCCTTTGGTGGGTTGTGTAGAGATCAATTTAGGGGCTTGACCAAGGGGAAAGTATTTGGAATTAGTAAGCTGCTTAAAAATGGATAAAGAGAGACATATGGCATTGGGACCTGAGGTAAGATGATTTATTCAGTGAGTTCTATTAGAAGGATTACCTTTTTTTCATGGTAGAAACAGAAGGGGAAAGGATGACTTAGTTCACCTAGGGAAAATGAGGATGGCAGAAAATGGTCAGCTCTTTGCTGAGGACAGGCAGGGTGATTGATGACTAAGGGGTCAACTGAGAGGAAGGGGAGTGCAGCCAGAAAGGCTGGCGCCACCAGCACTAGCTCGCACCTGGAGAGCTGTGCTGGGCTCCGCAGCACCCTGCCTCCACCTGCTCACGTCATCTGCAAGACAACCTTTTAGAGAAGCAGGAGGAAGAGAATGTAAGGGCGTGAGAAGGGAGGTCAGGATGAGGAAGTAATACCAAGTTTAGAATGAATGAGAGGAGAAGTATAAGAGTAGAAGGTTTTGTTCAGCAAAGGTAGATACAGAGATTGATGTCTTTTTTTAACTTTTTTTAAAGAAGCTTTAGATTACATAAATGTTACACCAAAAATATAGGGGATTTCCATATACCCCACCCCTCCCCCTCCCACGCTTGCCTACATTAACAACATCTTTCTTAAGTGTGATATGTTTGTAATAATTGATGAGCACATATTGAAGCATTGCTACCCATGGACTATAGTTTACATTATGGCTTACACTTTGCCCCACACAATTTTATAGGTTTTGACAAAATGTATAAAGGCCTTTATCTGTCATTGCAATGTCATGCAGGACAATTCTAATGTCCCAAAAATGCCCCCATGTTACACCTACTCTTTTGAGTGACAGCCAAGCCATGAGTATGTGCAGCTGGAATGCTTGGGAGGAAGAGGACATGGAGCTAGAAAGATGGTTAACTGCGAGGTCAGCCTCTCCTGGAGGCACAAGGTTAGGAGTCAATCCAGAGGGTCGTGCTCCTGGTGGGAGGTCACGGGCGAGGCTGCCTGGACATCTGAAGGCTCACAAAATTCAGGTGGAAACATAGGAGTGCACGGAGCAGGGCACCTCGCCTCTGGGGTGCTCTTCCCCTGAATGCACCACCTCAATCTAATCACAAGAAAATATCAGACAACCCCAAAAACAGGGACATTTTACAAAACACCCAAGTAGAAGGTTTCAAAGGCGTTAAGAGCATGAAAGGCAAGGGCAGCCTGAGGCTATGAGCCAGGCTGGAGCACACTAGAAGCCACAGCAACCAGGCAGCGTGGGACCCGGGCAGGGGACACGAGAACCAGGAAGCGTGGGACCCGGGGAGGAGACACAATAACCAGGCAGCGTGGGACCCGGG